>JAPJBO010000085.1:217500-427054 GCA_030068145.1 Diplonema papillatum | reverse complement strand
GCTCATGCATCGCACGAAGTTCCGCATAATGCAGACGATCGCAGCCTCCGCGTATTACGGGGCGGCCTACTGCACGAATACAACAGGTGGCTTCGTCAACAGCTCAACGCTCCGAACGGCACTCTCCGCTTGCGTGATCCCTCGATCTAACCGGGCGAAGAGCCCTCTTGCGGTTCTCTCCCTGGTTGCAAAAGCACACCTGTGTGATCCGGCATGCGCCTCAGGTTTCAGCTTATTCCGCACGTTCGTGAAACAATACGGGAAAGAGAGGTTTCGGGTGAGGATGGACGCTCTCCTTCGCGTGGGAGCCGACTCGTCTATCAAGGGTCCCGTAGGTCTTATGGCTAATCTTCTGCGGGAGATAAGATTCCTACGGGCCACGCAGCACAGCTTCCAGTCCCTGTCTTTCGACGGGACTCCCGTGTCGCTACTCGGTAAAGAAGCCCCACACCTCTTTCGTGAGGGCCTGCGTCTGCGCGCGTGGCGTTACTTGACCACACAGAGACAAGGATTTGACGGAATCGAAGGAGGGGTGGACGTACGTGCCATGAATCGGCTTTGGCTGAACCGCGCGACGGACCACAAATTGAGTTCCGCGATCTGTCGATGCATTGGGGGAGCGGTGTACTCACGGGAATGGTGCCGCAGGAAGTGGGGTTCGGGGAGCGGCGACTGCGAGTTCTGCGACAGCGGTGCGACGGGGACCCTGTGGCATTACTACTGGCAATGTCCGGGCCCAGGTTGTAGATGGAACGAGCTGCGATCCCGGTTTTGCATTGCTGAGGCGATGGTCCGGGACATGCCCCAGTGCTTGTGCATTAGAGGGATACCCCCCTACGGGACCCCTCCTGACCTCCTGGAGAAGATCCAGAGGCTGATCGGTACGATCTCAATCGAGATGGCGCAGGCGCAGCGGAGCCTTGCGGCAACACGCCCTTGGGAACTCGCCTCAGGTGCGTCGACGAAATACGACGTACACTTAGCAACGGACAGTCGTAAGTTGCTAACGACCAACATCGGAACCCGCTTCGCAGCGACGTTGGTCTTCTGGCTGCGGAGTCTATCATGGGTCAGCTCCAACCCTCTCCCGACGACAGGCGTGGAACTCGCGCTTGATTTTGAGGCATTTACGCGTTCGAAGCTCCCAGGGAGAACCTTCGCCGAGAAGGGGCTGCAAATTGGGTACCTTATGCGAGCTATCAACGACCTGTGCTGCGCCGACTCAGGAGTCGCCTCCTTCCCTGGGAAGTGGCGGCAGGGGGTCTGTTCCCTCCGCTGTTTTGGTGCGCCGGCTATGCCGGGTTGTACCCACCGCCCACGCTTTGCGGCTGGACGGAAGACCGAGTGGATGTTGGGCAAGCTGGAAACAATTTGCGCCCGTAACAGCTGGAACGATGCCGTGCCTGAATATCCGCACGACGTACCCTATGTTCAGTGGGAGTTGAGATTCTCTGTCAAGATGCTAGCCGCCGCCATAGGGCGGGCTATTGCCAAAAGGAGGAGAGCCCGCGAAACAACGTGCCAACACACGCCTGCCAGGCGGTCTCGTCCGCCAGTCAGAACGCCCCCGGCTGCGCCACCATCGGTGCAACAATCATCTTTGACAGGGCCACGGCTCGCTCCGCGCCCACGGCGCAACGACTTGCGCCCGCCGTAGTAGTACGGGATAGTAGTGGGGCGACCGGATACTCCTCGGAGAGATGGTCCCTGCACTCTAACTCGTCTCTCTCTCTCTCTCTCTCTCTCTCTCTCTCTGATGTTTTAGGAAGGGTATGGGGCCTCAGTACCCGTCAGACCCTGGTGAACTATGCGGGGATTTTTCCGCCCAACCCCCCCCCCCCCCCCTTTTGGCATCGTACCATATATTTTTCTTGATCGCCACTGGATTCGCCAGTCGAAGAATCCAGTGGCGATTTCAAGCAAGCTTTCACCTAAAAAACGAATACACGACCCCTCTCGCGACAGATCCCGGTGATCGATGTGCAGTGGGTGCTCCGCTGCAAGAAGGAGCGAAAAGCGATTGACTACGAAGCCGACGGCTACGACCTGTCGGGCTCGACGCAGGACAACGAAAGCGAAGCGTCGAGTTCGGACGTCAGCATGGCATTCACAGACGGCTCGCCGGCGGGGAAGGCGGCGGCGGCGGCGGCGGCGGCGACGACCGCGAGCAAAGGCCGCGGCGCCGCCGGGAGCGGGATCCCGTACACGTCGCAGCGCCGGCTGAACAACAGCAGGGCGAAAGGCCGGAGCTTCGTGATCGACGACTCCGACGGCTCTTCCAGCGGGTCGTCGGACGACAGCGAGGGCAGCGACAGCGTCAAGGACCGGGCCGCCATCGAGGCGCTGTGCTGCAAGGCGTTCAACGGCGCGTCCCGCCTCCGCTCGCTCAGCTGCAAGGTCGCCGACGCACCGTGGTGGGAGTCCTCGGAGCGCGAACGCGTCGACACCCGCCCCGCCTGGAACGCACCGTCCGGCCGGCTGTCCACCGGCGCACCGCAGCTCACCTCCGCTAGACCCGACTCAGAACCTGCCGCGAGACCCACCGCCACCACCGCCCGGCACCCGCGGGCTTCGACGCCGGGGCGGACGGCTGCCGGCAAGCCGGCAGCCCATCCTGCGTCCGTGGTGAAGGCGCCGCGCAGGTCTCTGTCGCAGCCGCCCAAAGACGCGGGCGGAAAGCCCGACAAAGACGGGGCTCCCGCCGTGTCGCTGGCGACGCAGGCCGCGCTTGCGCAGGCGCACGCGAAGAAGCCGGGGCACCACCCGCTCTCGGCCGGGAAGGACCCGCTGGCGCAGACGCTGCCGGCGCTGTCCGAGCGGTCTCGGTCCGTTACGAGGGGCGGCGTCAAGCGGTCGCAGTCGAAGCCGGTCGTCCCGACGTGCGCGCGGCCGTCGAAGGAGCGGCGGCTGACCACCGCGAACGACGAGAAGGCCGACAACCTCAAACCCGGCGCCGCGCCGCCGGCAAGCGCAGCGGCGTCAAGACACCCCCAACCCCGCGTCGGAGCATCCTCGTCGTCGAGCAACGACGCAGCGGCGTCAAAACACCCCCAACCCCGCGTCGGAGCATCCTCGTCGTCGAGCAACGACGCAGCGGCCATCCAAGCGAGACCAGCCGTGGAACCCCCCCAGGTAACCCTACCGGACACATCTCCGCCCACTGCGCCGCAGGCATCCATCCTGCTGTCGCCGCCGTCGGCGGTGACGGCGAGCACGCGGCCTCGGCGCCCTTTCACCATGGTCACCACCCCGGCCGCCGCGAAGCCTGCCGCCGCCGCAGCGGCCGGCGGCGGCGGCGGGAACAACGCGCACGTCCCCGTGACGGTGCTGGTTCCGAAGGAAAAAGCGGCCGCGCCGCCCGACAGCCCGCCGCGGTGCGTCGGGAACACGCCCATCCTGGGGCCCCCGCAGGGACCCCCTCCGGTGGCCGCGCCGAAGCACAAGGCGCGAGCGCCGCTCCGCAGTCAGCACGGGTCGTCGAACAACCTGCTCGACAAAGCCAACGCCGGGAAGAAGGGCAGGTACCCGGCTTTTCTTCATGCCACCAAAATACCTAGCCCAGTCCTATCTGGAGCGCTGGCCCGGCGAGCTACGAGGGCACAAACCTTTTCCTTTTCCCCCGTCTCTTTTCCATTCTTGCATATCAGGCCTGCATGCCCCATCAAAAGCAATCGAAAAGAAAACAAAAGAGCGTTTTACCACCTTGCGCGGTGCCACGGGATGTTTGGCAGCCGCTGCTAAACATCCCGTGACACAGTGCATGCTAATCCATGTGGTTCATGTACTTACAAAAGAACTCAATGCTAAAACACAGGTAAATCTGGGTTTAGTGGCGGGCGTTAGCGTTCAACAAGAAAGACCCACTTTGTAGTTGTATTGTTGTTTTTCCCCTCTAGCCTCCTTCGAAGTAAGCACAAGGCAGCCCTCGAGTATTTTTAGTCACATGCAATGTGGGAGGAAACTGAACCGCCCTGCTAGGTCCTTCTGATCATGAACATTTGCCAATTTGCCACCTGGAACCTCGTCCAGGATTTGAGTTCATGGTAGTGCGGTCAACGAAAGCTCTAGTTCCCCTTTCTACTCTCGCGGTGTACGGTTTTGTTGTATCAGCACCTGCTTTGTAGGAAAATGCGCGAGGAGGCTACCAGTTGCGAAATTTCAAAGGAGGAAATGTGTCCAACACAGGCAAATCTGGGTTAAGTGGCGGTGTACGCGGTCAACAAAAGAAGACCCGCTTTATAGGCGGTATTGTTTCTCCCCCTCCTTCGAAATAAAGCACGAGGCAGCCAAGGCAGCCTCTCGAGTATTTACGTATGTGATCGCAGATCTTAGAAGAAATACCTAGCACTTGTAATCCACACAGAAATGACTACGAGCGACCGTGGAACACGGGTTCGAGGAAAGCGAAAGAGGAGAAGGACAAGGAGAAGGAGGAAAATGTGGACCACATCATGAAGATACTCAAAGAGCACGAGCTCACCAAGTACCTGCCCCTCGACATGCTCACCGGCATCCGCAACGAGATCCTCGACGTCAACACGCTCAAAGAGCAGGGCGTCACCTTTTGCGACGTGCACGGCTTGGAGGAAGCCAAGAAGACCCTCGAGCGGAGCGTGATCCTCCCACAGCTGAATCCGAAGCTTTTCCAGGTGTGCACCGAAGACTCCAAACCCCCGGATCCCTCAAGCGAGCATTCACTCTAAAAGCTACCATGGAGTGCGAAAATGAAACAGAGGCAACTAAAAGCTACCATGGAGTGCGAAAATGAAACAGAGGCAACTAAAAGCTACCATGGAGTGCGAAAATGAAACAGAGGCAACTAAAAGCTACCATGGAGTGCGAAAAGGAAACAGAGGCAACTAAAAGCTACCATGGAGTGCGAAAAGGAAACAGAGGCAACTAAAAGCTACCATGGAGTGCGAAAAGGAAACAGAGGCAACTAAAAGCTACCATGGAGTGCGAAAAGGAAACAGAGGCAACTAAAAGCTACCATGGAGTGCGAAAAGGAAACAGAGGCAACAAGGCACTCCCCGGTCTCCCATAAGCACAACACAACCGAAGCCTGTGAACACTTTACCCAGACTATCAAGTGCCCCAGCGTGCTTCGGCGGCACCGATTTTGATCTTTTTGACTTTCTGCTTCGGGGGATTGGAAGTGCAAACGTCTGGCGTCAGGTGCCAACATGGCTCCCCCCCGACAAGTTCGGGCTTCTCAAAGCGAGTGTACGAAGGAATGACTACTGTAGTCTCGCCGCCGTCGACGCAGGTTGCAAACCGTGTTCACACCACGCGGCGTAGGCGTTTTGTTTTGGCTTTATTATCGGGGTCAACTCCACACCTTTGGCGCGTGAGCTGGTCTGGAGCTCATCTGCGATGGGATGAATCGGGCGTTACGCGCGCTCCGATACTGAGTAGTCCAGGGACGACAGAGTTTTGAATTCCCCATCGTATCCAGTCACTCGCTCTCGTCCGGGCTGTCCGCGCATATCTTCTCAACGGTCTTTTTCTCTAATTTTGACCAGTCGATGTATTCCTTGAACGTATTCGACGTCCAGTCTCCGGCCCGCAGGAGGAGACGTAATTCCGGGTTGGAGTCGTTGGAGTCCTGTGCGGCACCTCTTCGGAAGCTGTGGGTGCCCCACCCGATCATCGGCGTTTTGTACAGATTCGCCTTGGCCTTCACCGTCGAGAGCATGTCTGGATACGAAATGCTCCAGATGGGGCAGCCTGGCTCCACGTTGTCCCTATTGTAGGGCCACAAGCAGTGTACGGGACACATTGCGCGCCAGCCTGTCTTCACGTGCATTTGGCGACATGCCCTCTGCCGTGTTCGCGTTGTTGTAATTCCCGACAAATGTGGGAACGCGCTCTGCCACTTTTCGTACGTGAGTACAAGTCTTCTTTTCGAAGGTGTTCCTGAGCGGTCATTCCTGAGAGGTTGACTAATCGATAATAAAAGAATCTTCATTTTTATTTTCACTTGCTGTAACAGTTAGTGTGGGAAAATGAAGACCTCCTTTATTTTGAAAATATATATGACGGAAGCAGAAGAAATAATCATCGCAAGCAAACACCGAACTAACTATCAGGGATTGCGCAAGCCCGCGAAAGGCCTCCTCCTCTTCGGACCGCCGGGCAACGGGAAGACGATGCTGGCGAAGGCGGTCGCTGCGCAGTGCAACCTGACGTTCTTCAACATCTCGGCATCTGCGATGACGTCGAAGATGGTCGGCGACGGCGAGAAGAACGTGAAGGCCCTCTTCGCCTGCGCCCGGGCGCTGGCCCCGAGCTTCGTGTTCCTCGACGAGATCGACTCCCTCCTAACGACCCGAAGCGGCGGAGGCAGTGAGCACGAGGCGAGCCGGCGGCTGAAGACCGAGTTCTTGGTGCAGCTTGACGGTGCCGGGGCTAGCAATGACAAAGTGTTGGTGATGGCGGCGACGAACCGCCCCATGGACCTCGACGACGCGGTCCTGCGGAGGATGGAAAAGAGAGTGTTCGTTCCGTTGCCCAACAAAGCGACGCGGAGGGTCTTCTGCGAGAGGACGCTGCGCAGGGACGAGAACCTGCACCTCGAATTCGACGAGGAGGCCTGGGAGCTGCTGGCCAGCGAGACCGAAGACTACTCATTCTGCGACCTGTCCAACCTCTGCCGCGAGCTGGCGCTCGCCCCCTTGGACGACTGCGAGGACCTCCTCCTCGCCGACATCGCAGACCTTCGCCCCATCAACCAACGGGACGTCCGCCGGCAGCTCACTAAAATTCGGAAGTCCGTCTCCGATGATCTACTGCGCCAGCTCGTCGAGTGGAACAAGGTTTGCCTTTCGTGTGATAGAAAGTGTTTTTTTTTCGTGGTAACAATGCGTTGTAAACACGAAAGAGAACGCTGGCAGCGTGTTTGGGAGAAGATACGAGCATATTCACTCACTATCATCCACTAGCACACTACCAGGCTAATCCTCCCCCGACACGTACAAACAAACACACGCATATTGTTTTTCTTCAAAGCCCGCAAACCGCAAACTTGCAAACCCGCAAACCCATGTGAGGAAACTGGACCGCCCGAGAAGGATCTTCCGATCATGATCATTTGTCGATTTTCCACCTGAAACCACGTCCAGGATTTGGGTTGAAGATAGGAGCGAAAGCGTTAGGTTCCCTTTTCTTCGTTCTCCTGGCGGTGCACGTTTTTGAGAACAATGTGTTGCGCCGACTAAGAAGACGCACTGAGCTGCAAGATCGCTGGGGTGAGCCCGACGCACCCGAAAGCAGGGCCGCCCGAATAATGCAAACACCCACTTTCCTATCTGTTCTGTTGTTCTCTGTGTTGGTCGTCGATCCCGGGGGACGAGCGGGTCGGCGTCTTTTATGGTAACAACCAGTGCTCCCGCTAACCTCACTTTTGGTGAGGAATGCCAATACCGCAGGGAATAGTTGACTAGACCTCTTGAGTTTGTGCTAACCACGAATTGGGGAGTCGGGAGAACCTACAAAGCCAAAAGCAGGACCGACCCCCCCGTTCGTGAGAAAAAGCGAAGAATAAAACACCTTCTTTTTTCCATCTATCTTTGTCAAGAGCTGCAACTCAACTATCGCCACGATGGGTTTTTGTGGGTTTTATTGGGGTAAACATGGGTTTTACTAGGGTAGACGTGGATTTCCTTGGTAGACGTGGATTTCGGTGGGGTAGACGTGGGTTCTCCTCGGGTAGACGCGACCTATTCTAAGGCGGATACAGGCGATCTGATGGCGAAACTGCCGCCAATAGGGTACCAGTTAGCTCGGAATGGTGTTTAGGGTCACAAAAGTGATATTTTGATGACTAGGGCGCACACTGTTTACGAAAGTATGCTAAGTCACCTGTTTTCGTGTTATAATGGAAGTGGTGGCAACCGCCTCAAACGTCGTGAAATACCCCCTAAAAACGCAGTTTTCTGCCTCGCAGTCCCCCGACTGGGGGTTTAAAACGTTTTTGAAGCGATTGCTATCGGTTCCGAGGGTGAAATCGCTCTCAAAATCACTAAAATGTTGAAAATTGGCTTCCGGACAAAAAATTGTACTGTAGCCCTTATGCAGTGGGCACCCCTAAGTGTATTAAGTCGAATTGAGAATTTGGCAGTGTATTAACTGCAATAGCTCCAACATTTTCCTTCTTTGTAGGTACTGTTTTTCAAGCAATCACGACACAACAACCACACAGAAGTTCGGAGCTCAGGCCGACGAGTGAGCAACCCTGTCGAGGCAAGCCGTATTCCGCGAGGGAAGACGATCCGACCAGTATACACCGCAACACGTGCAAAAGGCATTGGCTGGGCAGCAGCCAGAACCCGCAGGTACCGCGCTCGTACCCACAACAAGCTGCTGCGCACGGGAGCATTGCGACGAAGGTCACTCGGAGAGACTCGACCCTGCGGAGTTTTCGAAGAAGCTAAGTTTCACCCCCCCCCTCCCCCCTAAAAATAATACGATACGCTGTCCCCCCCCCCCCTCCGTATCCCGCTATTTCTTGCTATCTATCTCCCTTCCCCTTACCGTCCTCGTTTTCCCGCGACCCCTCCCCTGTGTTAATCTTTCGCCCGCTCTTTTCTTTTTAGAAGCCAGGAGTAAAAAATAAGCAAACGAATCGACTGGTGACACCGTTCAGACTACGAGAAGAAGAACCCCCACGAGCCGAGAGCTTTCACTTTGAAAATGTACAAAAAAAAAGAAAAAGAAAAAATGAAAACACGAGTCGAACACTCGCTTCCTTTCCCTTCCCCGCCCCCTCTGCTAAGAAGGATGGGACAACGGCGGAAACTTTTCTGTCCTCCGTTTGTGGAAGAGAGCGTTTCCTGCATGCTGAAGATACAGGCAGACCCACCGAAGCCGGAGGGAACGTCTCCGGTTCATCGACCGATACTGACGGGTTCGTATTTCTGAGCCTGCGTCGATGAATGTAGTCGGGCAGGACAATTACCTACACGCATCTACCGTATCTTACTACAATCATCGATCCTCATCACGACGCAAGTTCAAAAGATTTCCCATCCTCTTCAAGATAGCCGGAAGACTCTCAAACTCGTTTAATGCGTCAGTGTAGTGCGCGTGCAGCCTAGGACATTTAGGAGCATCACAGACCTGCTATTGGCTCGCTCTTCCGCGCGCTATAAGTCGCGCGCAGTCCCCTTAAGAAGTAGTGCGCGCCTCGGGTAAGCAGCAAGCCGCCGATGCCAACACCCCCTACAACGACACGCCCACCTATTTAAGGGTCGAGATCTCGTTCGTTAACGGAATCGACCTGACAGATCACTCCACTGCTCGTACCTAGCTGCTGCCACAGGTACGTAATGGGATCAAGTTCCCACCGCAAAGCTTTGCATTTGCAGTAGTGTGTGTATACCGCGTGGAAAATAGGGTTCGGTGTGCCAGCAATTCTAGCTTCGTCCAGAGCTCACGTTCGCGTCGTTTTCTTTTCAAGAAGCGACGGTTGGTAGCGTATTGTTGTCGGGACTGGCTTTCAAACAGGTTGGCAGCACACGCGTGGAGAGAGAGCTTGTATCCATCCGTTCTTAGCCGGGCCTCCCCTCGCTCCCAGTTTCTTCCGAAGAATCTTCTCGTACCTTGACAACCGCTCCCCTGCCCCCTTCAGCCAAAGTTTTCGTTGGAAGGGAGCACTTCTAGTGTGTGGCTGCAAGTAACTTTGGGTGGGGAAATTCCCCCCCCCCCCCCCCCCCCCCCCATCAACCATGCATGCATGAGAGGCAGTGCTCTGCCTAAACATTAAACTAAGATCCCCCCCCCCCAAGCCAACTTTCATTCTCAACGTCCGGACGTGCGTTTTCCGCTAATCCACCGTGACACCACGGCTCCAACCAGAGGCTTGCCCGCCCTCAGAAGTGCTCCTGCTTATTAGATAGACGCGTTCCTCCAATCTCACTCCGCCCCTCCTCCCCCGGTTGGTGGTGGCACGAAACGCGCCAGCTAAGAATGAACAGCCTTCCACCCTCGAGCACCGTAGCGTTATTGCAACGACGGTCTGAATGCAGGCTGTGAAGCCGCCTGAGCGCAAGTTCTCCTCGTCATCACCACCCCTTGGTTTCCACACGCCCCTCCCCACCCGTTGTTCTAGAGCTGCCCATCCCCCCCTCCAATCCCTTCTTTTTTCCAGTAGTACTGTTGTACTGAAGGGAACCTTTCAGGGAAGCGAACGGCAAGCACATGACAGCTTAACTGAAGCCAACCAAACAAAGGTCGCAAGGCAACAAACTGATCGTCCCTCGGGATCGACGGTAGCACAAAAAGGTGCAATTCCAAAAGAGAAAGTGGAATGGTCACCGTGTATACACACGGTTGTCACCCCCTCTGCTATTTTTTCAATTTGGGTGGTGTCAATCATACACGTCACCCTACGTACTATAGTAGTAAATTTGTTGCGTTCGTGTGTCGTCAGGCCTTCGAACTACCCTGAGTAGATGACGATCGCCCGGTTGCTTTGTTGAGTGCAAGCCGCAACCCTCCCTGGAGCTGTTCCTTTTGTTGGGCATCGGGCCCCATTTCTCTTTTTTTTCGCTTAGTCCTCAGCGCTTTTCCCTTTTTATCCCTTTTGTTTTTTTTTTTTGAAACGCGCGCTATGCTCCCCGACCCTCCGCTTCCCCTTCACTGCATTCACCATGCTTTTTCTACCTGGTGCCATTGTCCACCTCGGTTCCAGAATTGACAACCGCAAGCTGCCGTCACCGGCAGGGTTCTTTCCTTTCCACTGTGTGGCCGACCGTTTCTCTCTGTAGAACCAGCGCTGCTGGCGCCTTTTTGTTGTTCCTCCTCCTATCCTTCCAGCTTAAAAAAACGAAGAACAAAGAGAAAAGAGAAAGAGACACCACGCTGCAAGAGAGACAGAGAGGAAGTGTGAAAAACAAAAAAAGATTAAAAAAAATGAAGGAATACTCAGCTCCGAAGGATCTCGCCTTTCTCGTGTTGTGCGAATCTGCGATGCCCAGGGGGTTTGCCATCGCCGAGTGGTCCCCACACTGGCCACCCCCCGAGGGGAAGGAGAAACCTTCCGCCACAGGATGCCGATTCAATGTGAGCGCACCCACCGGAACTTCATTTTCTCCAAGACTTGCATAGCTACCGAGAGCAGGTTTGCGACTGCTGCCGGGATCGACCAGGCTTCTTGTCCCTCCAACCGGACTGGACCATGCAGTCATTCTTATTTTTCGGTCCCCCCCTCAGACCATGGTGGCGATCAATGAGTGCGCGAGACTTTGGGAATAAAGAAGCTCGCCTGGCATGCTTACGGCGTCCGGACGACCTACCCCCATACATGGTACACCACCCAGAATTGGCAGCCTCGCGGGGCAACACCGACGCGTTCGACGATTGCAATTGTGTTCTTGCATATCAGCACCTGCTTTGTATTGATTACCGGAGGAGGCTGCCAGCTGCAAAAGATCAACAGGGGGGAAATGTGCTGCATCCCACACAAGAAACACAGGTGAGTCTGGGTTTAGTGGCGGGCGTAAGCGTTCTACAAAATTTCCTCGTTCGTCACTTGAACTCGGAGGACTGGCTCGGCGTGCTGCAGCCGGCGCAGCCGAAGCCGCAGGCAAAGCGGCCGACGGCGTGCGCGAGCGCGCTGTCGCAGCAGTGGCGGCACGGTCAACTACCTGCAGCGGAGCCGCAGCGGCGGCGGCACTCTGCGTGGTGGCAGCGACCGGCCGAGCCCGAGCTCGCTTGAGCGCGATTCTGCCCGGCTGCTGTCCTATCCGTGCTGATGCTGGTCCGCCTTACATGTGTCCGTGGCTGCAGATATATCCAGTGCGGTGTTGAGCACAAAACTACCATTCCAAGCACGTTCCCCCCTACACACCGAAACCTTGCACGGTCAACAACCTGCAGCGGAGCCGCAGCGGCGGCGGCACTCTGCGTGGTGGCAGCGACCGGCCGAGCCCGAGCTCGCTTGAGCGCGATTCTGCCCGGCCGCTGTCGTATCCGCGCTGATGCTGGTCCGCCTTACCTGTGTCCGTGGCTGCAGATAGAACCAGTGCGGTGTTGAGCACATGACTACCATTCCAAGCACGTTCCCCCCTACACACGGAAACCTTAACCCTGAAAAACCAGCCCGCGAAAAAAGAAGAAGAAAATAACCGGCAAAACACGTGGGAGAGCTTGTTGCCACTGCCAGCCCGGGGGGTGGAGCGACGATGGGCTGGCTCGGCGGAGTGGTGCAGCCGGCGCAGCCGAAGCCGCTGGCGAAGCGGCCGACGTCCAGCGCGCTGTCGCAGCAGCGGCGGCGGCCAAGCACTCTTCTGTCCGGCCGCTGTCCTAGCTGGAGACACTCAGGTTCCGCGCTGCTTTATATATCCATGGCTTACAGGACCGAAACACGGTGCAGATAGGACCAGTGCGATGTTGTGCACACTCCCCCCTGCAACAAAGACCGCTCGACGAAGGCGGATCTAGAAGACACCAAACTGAACCAAAAAAAAAAAAACAGGAAAAAACAACCCGACAAAAAAAAGACTTAGAAGGGTTTGTTGTAGCTGTCTGCCAGGGGCGTGGGAGAGCGACGATGGACTGGCTCGGCGGAGTGCTGCAGCCGGCGCAGCCGAAGCCGCAGGCGAAGCGGCCGACGGTGTACGCGAGCGCGCTGTCGCAGCAGCGGCGGTACGCGTCGGCGAGCGGCGCCGGCGGCGACCTGCAGCGGAGCCGCAGCGACGGTGACGCACTGCGCGGCGGCGGCGGCGGCAGCGACCGGCCGAGCCAAAGCGCGTCCAGCGCTTTTCTGTCAAGCCGCCAGCCCCGGCAGGACCCCGGTACGCCTTACGTCGAAGATGACGACTCTTGCAGCGTCGACCAGCCGGCCCCCCACCAGCACCAGCAGCCGCTGATCGCCGGCCAGAAGAAAAGGGCCATGCTGACCGTCGAAGGCGGGGGAGGCGGCACCGGGTACCGGGGCGCCGGCATGGGCAGCCGGGTCGCCAGCTACACGGTGGGCGTGCACAAGGCGAAGAAGCCGCAGCGGGCGCGCAACGTGCTCATCCTCGGCAAGCAGCACGCCGGGAAGTCCGCGTTCATCAACACCTACCGCCGCGCGATCACGGGCGGGGACAACTGGGCGTCGGCGCCGGTCGGGCGCGCGGCGACGCGGGGCACCGACACCTTCGAGCCGTACTACGACCAATCAGCCCGGATCGGCGGGGAGAGCAACGTGTCGTGGGTTCTCGTGGACACCGCCGGGCGGCGGTTTAACAAGTCAATGGAGCAGACCCCCGACGAAGAAGAGCTGTACCAAAGGATGCTCGAAGGCATGGAGTGGAAGACCGACCTCGTCGACAGGGAGTCGTGGCTCACGGCGAAGAAAGTGCCGCGGAACGCGATCGACCACGTCGTGTTCGTGGTCCCCGCGACGGACATCATCACCGACAACGGTGTGACCGCCACCATGTTCGGACGGTTCGAGGCCTCGCTCCTGCGGGTCAAAGACCTGGCGGCTCGGTTCGCGTGGTGGGAAAAACACTTGGGCAACGCGCCGTTCGTCGTCGTCACCCACCTCGACCGCATGGAGCAATGGACCCTCGGCATGATGCGCGACACCCTCGAGCAAAAGCTGCGCCAGACCCTTGGTCAAATCGTGCACAGCAACCGCGTCTTCGTCATCTCCGTATGCCTGGACCGTTTTCTTGTGTTGCCAATCATCGTTGGTACTCCCATCATTGGATAAGTAAAGCGACAACAAGAGTAGTGGTACTTCATTGTTGCGGCCTCCCACCTATTCTACACCTCTCGTGTCGCTGCACAAAGTCAGACTAGAGTCAAACTCAACAGGGTCTTCTTTCCCCGCTGACAGTTTCAAGTCCGTTCCCTTGACTGCTGTTTCGCCAGATAGTAGGTAGGGACAGAAGGAATCTCATTGGTCCATTCATGCGCGTCTTTAATTAGAAGACGAGGCATTTGGCTACCTTAAGAGAGTCATCGTTACTCCCGCCGTTTACCCGCTACTAAGTCATGCAGTTGGCTACGACACAACAGTTACGAAAACAGCCGCTTGTGTGTGTGCAAACAAAAGAAAGCGCCGTACTAATATTTTGGGCCATCCTTTTTTGGACGATATCTCCCTCCATAAACATACTAACAACGACCCCCGTTCCTTTGGGAGAACGGCCCTACATTGTTGCACCGTTTTGAGAAACTGTTAGCACGTTCCCATGACACTGGCGCGATGATAAATTACGGCGCGGGCGTTTTGCATGCTAAGCGGAACAGCTTCTTCACGTCAGTTAATTTCGCGAATTTGTCGGAAACAAAATTCACATACACGAAACCACCCAGAAGAAAAGCCAGGCACCGGGATCTTCCTGACGAGCACGCAACCCGGTGAACTTAATCAAGAGTCGAAGATTAGCGTCGAAACTTCCTGGCTTTTCACGCCGCAGCAGAACGACCACACCCTACCCAAACCCAAGCACCCTCTAAACGCGTTAGGGGACTTCACAAGGTTTCACAACGGAGTGACACAACACCCGAAACGAGTCGCACTCTTTTACTTTTCTCAACCCCCCGCCATACCCAAGCCTCTACGGTCAACCGGAGACTTTAAAATACCGACCTTCTAATCCACAAATAACGCTACAAAATTGTTGCCAATCAGTATACTAACGGATCAGGTGTCTAAGCAAATCAGCGCTCGAAGTCTTGAGGCGAATGCCGGATGGTGAAGCTGACAACCTCTGAGCGCTCTATCCGCCTCCCGCCCACCCTTCGGAGAGGAGCCACAGGACGCGAAAGCAGCATGTTGGCAACTCGCAACCGACTGGTGGAAGTGACAAGTGGGCTATACTTCGCCGACGTTACCCACTTTTACCCATGAACTTACTTCCCGCACACTCACACGAATAGTGGGCACACTCTCGCTATGGGGCGCCACGTTAAAACGAGTCCCACACTACTACGCTTTCTCTCACATACACAGAATCCTGAGGACCCGGCTGACATTTCGCCGCACACGGAGGCCGCCCTGAAGCGGCTGCACAGGAAGATTGCGATGGACATCGACGCCCGGCAGTCGGTCGTGCTGAAGGGCCGGAATTTGCGCTGGGTCTCCGACCTGGGCGACGCGGGGCGCAGCGAGAACGGCGGCGGCGCCGACGACGACGGCTCGTCGAGCGTCGAGGAGCCGTCGTCGAAGGGCTCCGACGACGAAGTCATCGAGATCGGCGGCGGCAACCAGTCGTCGCCGCTCGGCGACTCGGCGCGGTCGCCCGGCGGCCTGCTGCCGTTCCACTCGCAGCCGTCGGACGGCGGCGGCGGGCGGGAGTGCCACTCGCCGAGCGCGTTCTCGGCCGCCTTCCAAGCGCAGCACCAGCCGCCCGCGCACGCTTCCGACGACCAGCCCGCCAACCCCGCGTCGACGCCGTCGTCCCCCCGCCCGCCGCCGCCCAAGCCGCGGCAAAAGCAGGCCCAGCGCAGCAACCTGAAGTCCAAGACCGGCGGGGGTGCGCTGCTATGGTCCCTTCCGGACCAGTAGCCTCTTTCGCGCTCTTCGGCTTGCCCAGGGTGCTTGCATCCTGAGCGTTCGCGGGATTGGGATACCGTCGGATGCGTCGTGGGCGGGCGCGACAGGGGCAACAGGCGGAATACCGTGCCCCGCTGTTTGTCCCCCGCTGTTTGGAAGCAGGGTCCGGATTTCAATGTCCATCGGTGCGCAGCTGATGATGGCCCGCAGCGGCCCGGCGTCTTCAATGGGTGAGCTCGCGGCCGCACGCGGCGGTGCAGGTGCCTTGGGACTGGACGTTCCACATCTCGACGCCGCTCGTGGCTGCGTGGAAGGCTTCGGATACCGGCACCCTCCTCGTCACGCTAGACATGAAGCAGGACTCTTCCCTTTGCGGGCGTCACTTTGTGCGATCCCCTAGCCACGGACTTTCTCCGCATGCGGAAAAAGACCAGGTTTCAGTACATGAACCTCGTGCACACGGGTTCTGCCTCTTCAATAGCCATACAAGCCGAACACGGTTGTTGCACGCACAATCTAAGCAGGGGCTCCGTCAAGCGGTTGCGCAGACGCTTGACTGCTGCTGAGATCTAACGCAATCTGCCGGGCCCTGCCTCTCCGGAGTTGCACGGTCAACCCCGGTTGATCGTCGGTAACACAAAGATAGACGCTTCGTGTTTTCATGTTGTCGACAGTGAACAAGTAAAATGACAAGACTGCGCATCAAGTTGCGTACCGGGTTGAACGTTATCCCCCCTTGTTGTTGCCCTGTTTCTTGTCCAAGTCATGCTGTTCAACCACCAACACAATAAGCGCTGCCTGCAGGACGACCTCAGCAAGATTGTTCGTACTTAAAGTACGACTGGGATGCATTTCGGGGAACTGATACGAACACGGTTTCCAAGGCGCAGAAACAAAATGCTATGCAGGGGAGTCTCGCACGCCAGCGGGGCAGTGTCCTCACGGTTTCGGATTTTTTCCTTCTCTTTTTCTGTCCAGCAAATCTGTTCCAATCAGTCATCCAGCAAACTAGTATCCACACGAAGTGAGGGGGAATGTGCTGTAGCCCGTACGAACTCCGAGTTAGTGCCGGGTGCAAGCCTTCAACAAAAAAGACCCTTTTCAGTAGCCCGAGTATTTGTTAGCCTGCTCAGGGTTAGAGACCCTGCTCCGGAGTGCTGGTATTCATGTGTACGAAAGACTTCACCGTTAGCGTCGTTCTTATAGTGTGTTACCCGGATCAGTGATTTGACGCGGCGGTCAGCCTGGGTTCGACACGGCAGCTCAAGAAACTATCTATGGACGGTGGATGGACAATGCAAGCAACCGCAAATATTTTCCCCGACAGAATACTCAGGCGCGTCGTCGGTTGATCGACTATCCTCTTGTGTTTGCCCTGCTTCTCATCCGGGTCAGCAATTCAGATCAGCCTCCATGTCATCATGAAGACACCCTGCCTATGTCTTCGAAGAGTGAACGTTGGCCTTCACTGTGCGTTGTACGTGTTAGTTGCAGCAATTGTTTGCGCTCACTTTGCTTTCCGCACAACAAAGCCGACACAAAAGTGCGAATGCAGGAACCCCTCCCACCTTCTGCTGAAACACGAATCGAAGGTTTTGCCCACGCGGCCTTCTCCCGAGATGGATGATGCTCACATCTCGCCGCTCAGGCTCACGCTGGGAGGGTGATCCGTCAAATGCGTCCGTGGCTCAAAAGACCGAAACACGGTGCAGATAGGAGATTGAAGACACAACACTTGGAGAATTTTGCAACGTAAAAAGAGTACTTGTCTTACAACTTTTATCATCGTTGATTGGGTGATGCTGATCGTCCGTTCCTTCGTTTATCAGTGGCCACAACTCCGGAGATGTTCTTACGCTTTTTGTAGAAGCACCTGCTTTGTAGGCAATACTTCAGGAGGCTGCCAGTTGCGAAATCTGAAAGGAGGTGAATGAGCTGTAGCTCACACGAAGCTCAAATACGTAAATCTGGGTTTAGTGGCGGGTAATCGTTCAACAAAAAAACGTCCCACTTTGTAGTCGTATTGTTTCCTCTAGCCTCCTTCGAAGTAAGCACAAGGCAGCCCCCCGGGGATTTTTTCAAGTCAAAGAATCTGAAGGTTCTTTCTTTTTCTTTCACTTCTTTCTATGAAGAGACCTTTTTTTTTTTCTTGAAAGTATGCCAATACTGCAGGGAATAGTTGACTAGACCTCTTGAGTTTGTGCTGAGAACGAATTGGGGAGTCGGGAGAACCTACAAAGCCAAAAGCAGGACCGACCCCCCCGTTCGTGAGAAAAAGCGAAGAATAAAAACACCTTCTTTTTTCCATCTATCTTTGTCAAGAGCTGCAACTCAACTATTCTTTCGTTTCGTGGAGAGAATAGTTGAGTTGCAGCTCTTGACAAAGATAGATGGAAAAAAGAAGGTGTTTTTATTCTTCGCTTTTTCTCACGAACGGGGGGGTCGGTCCTGCTTTTGGCTTTGTAGGTTCTCCCGACTCCCCTATTCGTGGTCAGCACAAACTCAAGCGGTCTAGTCAACTATTCCCTGCAGTATTGGCAAACTTTCAAAAAAAAAGGTACCGAGTCTTGCCACGAGTCTGCTAGCCACCTGCGCCCCTCCTCGCCCGTCGCTTTTGCAAAGTCCGCGCAGCGTCGCGTCTTCCGACCCTTCTTCAGTTCTCGACCCTTTACGGACGGCGGAGCGCATTCGTGCGTTTTCTTTTGTGCGTGCCCGGTTGATCGGTTTCCCGCTTGTTTATACCCTGCTACCTATTTTTTCAGGTGGGGAATTCTGTTCGACCACCAAAACACGCTTGCCCATGTCTTTTTCACCCTCAGCCCGCAATGCCGAACATCAATCGCTTTCGGGTGGGATAGCTCGAGCCTGTCGATGGAGCGAAAACAGGCCCCATCAGGTCGTCGGCAAAAGAAAGGACCTGATGAGTGAGAAAACGACTATTCCAGGCAGTGTTTTCTTCGTTAATCGTGCACTGCTCCCACACCCACATGGGATCGTCGGAAGCGTACTTGTTTGTTTGTATTACCGTCGACCCGAAAAAAAGACAGGCACTTCGTTTTGTTTGTGCGTGCCGGGTGATCGTTTTCCCACTTGTATTTACCCCGTGTATATTCAGGTAAGGAATTCTGACCAACCCCCAAAACACGCTGCCCACGTCTTTTTAGCCTGCACAATACATTGAAGGGCAACCCGCAAGATTGTTAGTACTAAAAACTCGGTTGTTTTGTTGAGAGGGGGTTTGGTTCGTTGAAACGCTTGCATTGCGTTTTGTGCCAGCAGCATTGTATCTGCTCTCTGTCGGCATCCGCCCTTACATACTCCCCAGGGCAGCAAATACGTATGAGACGGTCTCCGCACCTTGGTGCAATGGCAATGGTTTCTCGGGGCTATTTCGCGAGGCTCTTTTTTACGAATGATCGACGCACCCCCCGCCATGGAACAGCTTCTGGGCGTGAGTGCCTATGCAGTATTGTGGGTTTGCTCGACAGCCCCACCCGGTGTTCATAGCTGATCGACGCATCCCCCGCCATGGAACAGCTTCTAGACATGAGTACCGATGCAGTATTGTGGGTTTGCTCGACAGCCCCACCCGGTGTTCATAGCATTCTTCCCCCTTGACGCTGGCCTGAAAGGGGGGGCGGCCTCGTATACCCGGCCTACTAGGACCCGTGGGTTCATCTGCCCTCGGTACCCCTTTCGCCACCACCACCACCCCCTCCCCGGAAAGAGAGAAAGAACGAAAACAAAAGAAGGCGAACAAGTAAAAAAAAAAAAACCGTGCAAAACCGTGAGCGGTTGGGGAGCTGAAGAAGAAAGAAGAAAGAAAGAGAAAGAAAAAGGCCGCTCCTGGTCCACGAGCGTGACGGTCAACCACAGCTTGCAAGGCTTGAGTCGGAGCAGCACAGTGCCACAACCCCGTCCTCTCTGCCCTGTGGCTGACCGTCTCGACCAGCTTGTGTTCAGCGCGAGCGCCAAGCCCCAAGGTGCGCCACGCCTTGATGCTTTAGTTTGGGAAATCGGTATCCACTTGACCCGTAGGCCCGTGGCTCTGCAGTACCGCCGAACACGTGAAAGTTGGCTCCCGTGTAGCAGGCTTTCCCTGGTACCTACCGCGGCGGCGGCTGAAGGAAAAAAAAAGAATGATGCGAGCGAAGAAAAAACGGAGGCTTCAAAAACCCCCGGATTCTCAAGCGAACTTTCACTTTGAAAGGAAGCGGCACTCTATCGTCTTGCGCAGACCAACCGTTGTGTCTGTGCACACGGTCCCAAGTATTGGAGTGCACGGAGCAGCGCCGGGTACAAAGTGTTTGTTCTTCTTTTTTTTTTTTGTATAAGCACCTGCTTTGTAGGAAATGCTTGAGGAGACTGCCAGTTGCTATAGATCAAAGGAGGTAAATGTGCTGTAGCCCACACGAAACACAGGTAAATCTGGGGCGTAAGCGTTCAACAAAACAGACCCGTTTGTAGTTGTATTGTTTTCTCCCCCACTAGCCTCCTTCGAAATGAGCACAAGGCAGTCCCTCGAGTATTTTGTATAAGCACCTGCTTTGTAGGAAATACTTGAGGAGACTGCAAGTCGCGAAATATCAAAAGGAGGTGCGTGTGCTGTTGCCCACACGAAACACAGGTAAATCTGGGTTCAGTCAAAGTGGCGGTAAGCGTTCAACAAAAACGACCCGCTTTGTAGTTGTGTTGTTTTTCTCCCCCTCTAGCCTCCGTCGAAATGAGCACAAGGCAGCCCCCCGAGTATTTCTTTTGTATACGCACCTGCTTTGTAGGAAACACTTTTTTTGAGGAGGCTGCCAGCTGCAAAAGATCAAAGGAGGTAAATGTGCTGGTAGCCCACACGAAACACAGGTGAATCTGGGTTCAGTATCCGGCGTAAGCGTTCAACAAAAAAGACCCACTTGCCTCCTTCGAAGTAATCACAAGGCAGCCCCTCTGAGTATTGCCTTTCCTTCCCGCTCCTTCTGTCCTACTTCGCCCGTTCCGTTGTCGTATCCCTCCAACCCCCTTTATTTTCATTCGTGTTCGTGTTTGTGCTGTCTTCCTTCTTGTTGGTGGTCCCTCTCTTTTGTTTCCGTACACCTGCAACGGAAGCGCGAAAGTATCTGCTCAGTCGCATATGACAGCTGAACGCCGGCTCACGGACAGCAGTACCGGAGTGGACTATTTCATTCACAAATCTGAACTGGGTCAGCTTCAACAACTTCTTCAGTTCCCAAGGTCGTGCGCTCTGTGCTGTGTTGGCTCCGTGTGCCGCTGCGGAAAGGATACGTAGAAGCAAACCAGCTCTTGCCACACTTACTTACCGGTGGTGGGTAAGCAAGAGCGTGAGCCTACCACGACTCGCTTTGAGGGTTGAACGCTACCTGAAGAAAAACCGTTCGTCCCATAGGGACAGGGCCTCCCCACGGTTACAATCTGGCCGCGTGTGAAAAGTTGTCTTTTGCCGAAGCGGATGGCAAGTCCGGCTTCTTGACGTGTTTCGTGTCTGGCTCAACCGCAAGTCCATGGGTGAAAGCTAAAGAGTGAGTGCGTGGGGCAATGGAGGTTGTTGAACACACAACGCGCGGCACCGCGCAAGCGAGCACAAAGGTTCTGAGCCTGGTTGAATGGCTTCAGCGTTCACTCTGCGCATTGCGAATGGCTTCAGCGTTCACTCTGCGCATTGCGAATGGCTTCAGCGTTCACTCTGCGCATTGCGAATGGCTTCAGCGTTCTTCGCGTGCACCAGGGGAAGGCCCTTCGTCCGACCTCGCCAACTCGTCGAAGTCAGCGGGAGTGGCCGTGGGCGCGGATGCGCATGCCAACCAAGCCATCGCCCACGACGCCATCCCGCTCGGTGGCTTCTCGCCTCCCAGGGCCCCTAACGCAAGAAAGTACAATCGCCAAGAGCCCGAGGCCCTGAAATGCAGTCCGTTCCTAATCAGCGCGCTCCAACTATCAGACGAGCTGCTGCTTGGAAATAACTGCGGAAGACGCCCCTAAGTCTCTGTCGATATCAAACCATTAACGGGCGAAGAGAAGCGCTAGCGCGCACTGTACTGCCAGTGTTACTCGATGTTCCCGACAATCCAGGATCCTCAGGCCTGTCAGAAAGCCTGTTGTTGAAGGTCCGCGATAGCTGCCAAACCCATCGTCCCACTCGGCGGCTCCTCGCCTCCTAAGGCCCCTAACAGGGACCTCAGGTACGCGGAAGCGCCGGCATCCCCCGCCAACCGGATGATCGGCCGCAGCTGACCATTGTCCGGACGAAAATGGAAAGCCGACGGTACTGGGTGCCCCGTCGCCTGCTTCTCCTACACCGCGGCCTCCCTGCTCCACTTCATTTCCTTTTGTTCTTCGCTTACACTGCCGGACAGTCGGGATTGCCGGGGGCGGGTCTCCATGAAGAAGAGAATTGTAAAGCAAGACCTGCCCCCTGCGCCTGCTGTCTCCGGCTGCTTCGGCAGACACATACTAATACTACTACTACTTCGCTTACACTACCGTGTTTACACCAGCCGCGCGAAGAAGAATTCCTGTGGGCACAAAGACAGTTGATGACTTCAGGAAGGAATCAGCCATTCTTGCGTGATGTAATGTGGAGAGCTGCCACCTTCGTTGTTAGCCTACCGCCCTCCCCGGTTCTGGGTTCGGTTCCGAGTTCGGTTTTCTCGGATCGGAAGGTTCGGTTTTGGGTTCGGTTTCGGGTTCGGGTTCAAAACCGACCCCAAAATCGAACCCTTCCAGAATTTGGGACCCAAATCCTGGACCCAAATTTGGACCCAATTTTTAGACCCAAATTCTGGACCCAAATTCTGGACCAATTTTTGGACCCAGTTTTTGGACCACCCAAATTCTGGACCTGTTGTTTTCTCACTCAGGACTTTTGACCTGTGTGTGTTTGTGTGATTTGTCGTGTTGGAGGACCTCATGCCCGTTCAACACGTGGTCCGGTATTGTGATCCCTTCGGTTCTTTGACTGGCAGCTATTGTCAAGAATTTCCTTCAAGCTGGCGATTATGTAAAACAACATTACCCCCCTCCCAGGTGGCGCGAAGCAAGGGACCGACAGGACAACAGGGGAATCGCACATGTCCGAGGGAATCAGCGATGGCAAGACGCCGAACGAGCAGTGCCTCGAAGGCTTCGAAGACGTCGTTTCGCGGGCCCGGCGCGACAGCGGCGAGAGCGCCGTGTCCCGGTCGCCACGGGCGGCGCAGGGGGGCCCGATCACCGTCGACATCCCGCTGACGAACTTCATCCGGCACGACCTGCACCCGCTCTGCTTCACCCTGCGCCCGAGCGTCGACCGGGCCGCGTCGGCGCCGGACCTGGTGGTCTCCTGCAACGGCCGCGAGGCTCTGTGCTCGAAGATCGTCCTTCTCGACATACAACAGCCCGTGGAAATCAAGCACCCGCCGCTGCGCGTGCTGAAAGTCCATCCCGGCGGCTTCGCCGGAGTCCTGCCCCGTGACGACGGGCCCGGCCACTCCCCCTTGTCGCAGTCGTTGTGGCTCCTCTCCGACCTCGCGAACACGGCGCGCATCTCCCACAACATCCCCGTCGTCCTGCTCGGATCCCGCGCCCGTTCGAAGTCGAACAGCCGCTCCTGTACGCCGCGGGCAAATTCGGCGGCGTCGTCGCCGCAGCGCCGGTCGTATTCGCCGGCCCGCGGGTCTGCGGCAGCGTCCGGGACGCCCCCCCCGGTCTGGCAGCAGCTGTACGAGCACGCGGCGGTCATCGAGGACAAGAAGCGGGCGCTGTGCGTTGCGCGGGCGATCGACAAGGAGCACCGGGTGGCCACCATCGCGGCCTTCCGCGCGAACCGAGTCGACGTGCGGTCGACGCGGAACCCGGACAGGGACCGGAACATCCTCGAAGAATGCGGGCTGGCGTGGACGAGGGACCGGAAGCACCGGCTGCAGGCTTTGCAGATGGAGAAGCGGCTCGCCGTCATCGTGCTCGACAAGCTGACCAACGAACCGGTGGAGGACGAGCAGGGCAACCTGCTGCTCTCCTTCGACCGCCCCGTCGACGACTCGGAGGCCGCGGCGCCCGCCGAAATCCGCACGCGGCACCTGGAGTACTGGCCGCCGGCGCTCGTGCACAAGGTCAACAGCGACACGCGGTCCGAAAAGGACTTCTTCGTGAAGCTGCACAACTTCCACGCGAAGAAGGAGCCGAAGGGCAAGAAGGACCCGTCGTTGAAGGAACTCGTGAAGGGCATCCACCACGGCAGCAACCCGTACAACCACATGGAGGCGGACCCTACCATGAGCACGAAAGCCGCGACAGCGCGGAAGACGCAGGCGGTGGAAGAGCTCAAAGCAAGGCGAGAAAAGGAGAAGGCAGCAGGCGTGCCGATGAAATTCGTGTGACGCGGCGGCAGACTTCGCGAATGAAAGACACCCGACGACTGGCAGTTGCTGTGGCTGTGGGGGCTTGTGCCCGACAAGCTGACCAACGAACCGGCGGAGGACGAGCAGGGCAACCTGCTGCTCTCCTTCGACCGCCCCGTCGACGACTCGGAGGCGCCGACGCCCGCCGAATTCCGCACTGGAGTACTGGCAAGGACTTCTTCGCGAAGCTGCACAACTTCCACGCGAAGAAGGTGCCGAAAGGCAAGAAGGACCCGTCGTTGAAGAACTCGTGAAGGGCATCCACCACGGCAGCAACCCGTACAACCACATGAAGGCAGACCCACCATGAGCACGAAAGCGGTGGAAGAGCTCAAAGCAAGGCGAGAGAAGGAGAAGGCAGCAGGCGTGCCGATGAAGTTCGTGTGACGCGGCAGCAGACTTTGGTGAGTGAAAGACAACTGCTGAGGCCCCGCACTGCCGCAGGGGAGGCTTAAACCACCGGCTTCTTAAAGCAAGAAGCCGTTCAGACAAAAAAGAAACATCGAGCTGGCATGCCGCTTGTTCGGCAATGCATGCTGTTCGATCACGAGTCGTGGGGGTGTATCTTCCTAGCCTGATCCGAGCGAGTCTCACAAAGATTACTTCGTAAGCCGTGTCATCCCTACCTAATAGACCGTGGTGCACCGTGCTTGAAGTTCCAGAGGTTCTAGCGGTTGACCGGCTTATTTGGTACTCGTTAACGATTCAACCTCAGCTTATGAAAAGATGTGAACTGTATTGGACTACGTTAGGTAAGTAAGGTAAATAAGTGTATAGTAATGCGCAGGCGACCAGCGCCATCTAGGATGGTGAAAGTGATAGCGCAGGGGGCGAACCTCTGTGGGCCGGCAGTGACCCTGTTTTTTGGTTGGACTCGTTTAACCATTCTCCTGCGCAGCTGCTGTTCCCGTGAACAGCAAAAACGCTAAAAAAAAAAGCAAACGTTCTGTACCTGTACTCTATCACGCCCCTTGCCTCTTCCCCCCCCCCCCTTACCCTTGCCCCCGCGCACCGTTCTCCTGCTTGTGCCTACCGCTATCCTTTTGATCTCGGGCTACTGCCTTCCCATGGTGACAACGAGATCGCTTGTCATGAAGCTGAAGTTACAGCTGGCACGCAGTGCCGTAGAGTCAGCTGGATTGACTCAGCTGGATTCTGTTGAAGGAGGTCGATCGTCTTCGTCAGAGTTGTCCGGGCATGCTGAGGACAACCACACGAGAGGTTGCTGTACCTCCTCTCGTAAAAATAATCGGGAAGGTGTGACTGACATTCTTTGATCCTGTTGGTTCGGGCTAGTTGAGGAGTGCTACCTTTTGCCGGAGTATTACTAGTTGTAGAAGCCAGCTCCACCCGAATTCTCCTGAGGTGATCGTGCTCGTCGTGAAGGCTCGAGGGGCGGCAGCAGCGGCCGGCAGGCGAGGTCAGCCTTCGAGCAGCTGCTGCCGGAGTTGGAGGAGGGGCGGGCCGGCGTCACGGGGCGCGACGTGGCGCGCGCCGCCGCCGGCATGCGCGCGCTGCGGGCGCCTTCGACGGCGGCGACGTCGCCCGGCTGGCGAGGCACGTCTTCCCCGAAGGCACAGGGTCCATCCTATCAGACCGAGGACGCCTAGCAGAGATATATCGAGTCCCACGCATGCAGACCGTTCTCTCTCCAGAAAAGTAGAGTCGACCAGTACCAGTGTATCCGGCAGCAGTACCCGACTTTGATTTTTTTCCATTCCAAACAAACTTATCATCAAGGGGGTCGTCGTCCTGCGGGGGAAAGGGAACACAGCAGAAAATGCATGCGGCCCCGCGCCTCGAACCCGCGTGTGCAGGCACTGTGCGGGTTCATCGCCCAAGCGGCCCGTGAAGGAACGAGGGGCGGCCGGCAGGCGAGGGCAGCCTTCGAGCAGCTGCTGCCGGAGCTGGAGGAGGGGCGGGCCGGCGTCGCGGGGCGCGACCTGGCGCGCGCCGCCGCCGGCATGCGCGCGCTGCGGGGCGCCTTCGACGGCGGCGACGTCGCCCGGCTGGCGAGGCACGTCTTCCCCGAAGACGCGGGGCCCATCCTGTCAGGGCAAATCGACCTCCACGCAGACCGATCCCTCTCCCAGCACCTGCTCACCCGGTACATCGAGTACCTGCGCAAGTTGCCCGGCACCAGCGCTGTTTGCCCAAAGCACCCGATTTCCATCCCGTCGCTCTTCCGCCACGTGGCTAGGAGCACACAGTGCCCGAACAGCGTCGCCGCCCTCCTCCTCATCCCGCCCCCCGTGGACGACCTGTTTTCGCCGCCGAAAACGCCGTGCGGCACGGCGCACGAAGTGGCGGTGGCCGGCGCGGCGCTGGCGGAGCTGTGCTCTGGCGCCGGCGGCGGCGGCGGCGGCGGCGGCGGCGGCGTCCCCGCCGCGCTGCTCGGAGGCCTGCGGGCCGCGCGCCCCGCGATTTTCCGCGCGTTGTTCTCCGAACCGGCGGCGACGAGCCCGCCAAATGGTCAGCTCGCTTCCCTTCGCGACTCCCGGCGGGTTGCAAGTCCCTGCAGCCACGACGACTCTTCAAAGACGTCGACTCTACCATTCCAGAGCTGGCCAAGCGACACGTCGGATTCCCTGTCAAACGGTCAGCCCCCTTCCCTTCCTGGTTCGCGGACGTTTGCAACATCCTGCAGCCACCCTTCGACGAGCGACGAATCTTCAAAGACGTCGGCTGGCGCACCCGGAACGCCTCCCAGCGCCGCGACTCTATCACTCCAGAAATGTCCAAGCGACACGTCGAATTCCCTCCCCGGAGCAGAGTCAAGTCTGTCAAACGGTCAGCCCCCTTCCCTTCCCGATTCCCGGCGGTTTGCAACTCCCCGCAGCCACCCTTCGACGTCTCGGCCAAGCGACACGTCGGATTCCCTCCCCGGCGGGAGCCGCGCCTCCGTCCCAGCGGAATCGACCGACCCGACCCGCGAAGCGCGGGACGGCGGGAAAACCTGCCTCGGGCACCCCCCGGCTGTGGCCGGGGCCGGTCCCTTCGGCGCCGGGCCCGGTGGCGTCGACCGGCCGCCGGAAGGTGGGGGCGTGCGCGACGAAGCGCTGCACTTCGGCTGGGCCCTCGCGCAGTGGGTGGGCCGGCGTCCCGCCGACGGCTCCGTAGAGGACGCGGGGCTCGTGTGCTCGAGGTTCGTGCTCTCGTACGCCCGCATGTACGGCAGACGCATCCCCCCGGGAGAAGTCGAGTTGCTCCTGCGGCTGTCCGCAGCGCAGTCGGCGAGCGACGCGTGCGTGCTGGAAGCGCAGCAGGTGCTGAGGGAGAGCGCGGCGTCCTTCACGCTCGAAGACGTCGCCCGCTTCTGCTGCTCGCCTTCGCTGCGCGGGCTCGGGTTCGTGCTGGCTGACCTGGAGCCGACGGCGGCGCGGCTGCTCGAGGAAAAGGCTGCGGCGCGGGGAGCGGGTGGGACAGGCCCGGGCGGCGACCGGATGGCCGCCGCCTGCGAAGAGGCGGGGCGGCGGCGGTGCGCGGAGGTGCTGCCCGCGATCTGCGCGGCGTACGCGGGCGCGGCGGAGGCGACGGAGCGGCTGTTCGACGCGGCGCGGAGGGCGTTCGTGAGCCCGGCCGGCGCGGCTGGCGGCCGGCTCTGGCCGGCGCGAGACGTGGCGCGGCTGCTGGCGGCGTTCTCGCGGGCCCTCGTCACCACGTCGACCCCTGCCGTCTTCCTAGCTGCCTCGGGCAACCTCAGGCCTCCTCACTCGCACAGTATCCGGCAAGCATTTCGAATTGCCGGCGTGCCGTTACCAAGGTAAACGTCACAGCGCCAGCATCAGCCGTTCGGTTGCCTGCGAGCATGTGTCGCTCGTCGTTTCAAGTATTCGAAAGAGCCGACATCGATGCGTCGAAAAGCAACCGCTGCGCAATTGGTAAGTGATGCGCGCGTGCTGGAGGCGCAGCAGAAGAGCGCCCCGTTGTACAAGCTCCGACGAAGTCGCCCTCGTTCGTTCTTCGCGTGGCTTCTTGGCTCTTCGAGGAAAGGGCTGCGTTGCAAGGGGCGGATAGGAATGGGCTGCCGTCTTCCTGGGTGCCTCCGCAACCGTCCGACCGCCCCACTCGCACAACTACTAGTGTTCAGCAAGCCTTTCGAATCGTCGGCGTGCCGTTACCAAAGTGAACGCAGCAACACTAACACCAGCCGTTCGGTTGCCAAGGTGAATCCATCGTTATGCACGGTCTACCTGCATCTCGCCGCCTCATGCAATAGGACGAGCTGACACCGATGGATCAACGCCGCCATGACCGCTTGGCCGCAAGCCAGTTATCCCTGCGGCAATTTTTTTACATAAGCGCCAGCTTGAAAGGAAATGCTCGACGATGCTGCCCGACAAAGAACAGAAGGGATCCCAAGTGCTGTAACTACCGAACCACGTGTTGAACGGACGTGAGGTCATGCGACAAATCACACAAACACAACAGGTCAAAAAACTGGTGTAAGCGAAGAACAAATCAATTGTGTTTGTATTGTATTTTCCCCTTACCTCTATATTTCCCCCCTTCCATTCGGAGTCGAAGCAGCTACGTTGAGTATTTCTGACATCCGGCTTCATCCCTTGAAGATGAAGCAAAACCAAAGGGCCGTTGGGCCATGCTTTCACACCGACGATCGTGTATCGAGCAACTCATGCCCTCATGCTCTACGCGGGGTCATGGCCTTTCTGGCCGTCTCTTGAGACCCTTTTCTTGTCTGGCGGTCTGTCACCTACTGATGCCGCCTTCTCCCCTGTTTTCTTTCAGCTTTTGGCAGTTTTCAATGCAACGTTGGGGGACGAAGGGATAAACAGCAAGCGCATGTCTTTGTGAAGCTGGCGTCGCGGTTGTTTCGGTTGGCGACACACAGCTCATGTAGAAGAAGAAGAAGAAAGAAAAAGGCCGCTCCTGGTCCAGGAACGTGACGGTCAACCACAGCTTGCAAAGCTTGAGTCGGGGGCAACACAGTGCCACAACGTGTGGCTGACCGTCTCGACGAGCTTGTGCTCAGCGCGAGCGCCAAGCCCCAAAGTGCGCCACGCCTTGGTGCTTTAGTTTGGGAAATCGGTAGCCACTTGACTCGTAGGCCCGTGGCTCTGCAGTACCGCCGAACACGTGAAGCTTGGCTTCCGTGTAGCAGGCACCGGCTCATCTAGAAAATAAGGGAAAATAACCGCGCGAAATGTACACTTTTCTCGGCGGCGGGAGGCATCGGCCGTCGGCGCCGGGTAGACGTGGACAAGGGCTCGCTACACAGCTGGTTGCGTCGACGAGGGCTCGCTACAGCTGGTTGCGTCGACGTGCTCGCGGGCGGAGATGCTGATGAGCAGGAGCAGCACGACACTTCAGCCTTGCAATTTCTTTCCACTCGTGCCGGAGTAACGTGCACATACAAAAGTTACACCGTACTTGATCACCCCACTAGCAGGGTAAGCTCTTCACGTTGAAGGGGTAAAGAAGCAAGCGCATGGCTTCGTGAAGCGAGCGTTGCGGTTGGTTCTTCACTAGAGCTCTTCTCAGAAGAACGGAAGCCCCCCGCACGGAATGTACACTTTTCTCGGCGGCGGGGTGCCCCAAGCCACGCTCCGGCGGGAGGCGTCGGCGCCCGTCATGCGCCGGTTCGACGTGGACGAGGACTCGCTGCAGCTGACCGCGTCGACGACTTTTCTCGGCGGCGGGGTGCCCCAAGCCACGCTCCGGCGGGAGGCGTCGGCGCACGTCATGCGCCGGTTCGACGTGGACGAGGACTCGTTGCAGCTGACCGCGTCGACGTGCTCGCGGGCGGAGATGTTGGAGCAGCAGCACGACCCTTCAGTCTTGCGGTTCCTTTTTACACGTGGAGTAACGTGCACATACCAAATTTACATTATACTAACAGGGTAAGCTTTACGTTGAGGGGGGGAAGGGGTAAAGAAGCAAGCGCATGGCTTCGTGAAGACGGCGGTTGGTTGTTCACGAGAGCACTTCTCAGTAGAACGGAAGCCCCCCGCACGGAATGTACACTTTTTTCGGCGGCGGGGTGCCCCAAGCCACGCTCCGGCGGGAGGCGTCGGCCCCCGTCATGCGCCGGTTCGACGTGGACGAGGACTCGTTGCAGCTGACCGCGTCGACGTGCTCGCGGGCGGAGATGCTGGACGGGGAGGAGAACCTGTCAATCAGCTCGATCAGCACGATGCTGTCGATACCTGGCAGCCCCGCCGCCGCGCCGGGCGCGCACTACCCGGCGTTCACGTCGCCCACGGCGACGCCTGACCCTGTCGTCGACCCGCCGGCCGGCGAAGGAGAAGAACCCGTCCCCTTGGTCCCGCGGGCACTCCGGCAGCTCAAACGGAAAAACCGAAAGGAGCAGGCGCGGAAGGCGATCCTCGCCCTCTCCGGCTGCGTCTGCCGGCTGGCCGTCGAGCGGGCTCTCCGCCGCGGCCGCTCGCACCAGCTGTGGGCCCCGCCGGCGTCCGGCGCCCCCGCTGTTGCCGCGTGGGGCGGCACCGCGCACACCGGGGGAAGCCCCGCGGTCGCTGGGTGGTGCTGGGCGAGCCGGCGGTCGCCTGTCGCCGAGGCAACGTTCGCCGACGAGGCAGCAGCCCCGGGTTTGCAGCCGGGCGAAGCCGCCGAAAAGGAGAGCGCCCGCACCGCGGCGGAGCAGGCGTGCGGCGGTTCCAGCAGACCCGCGCAACCCGGCGTCGGCAGCCCTGGACGCGACTCAAGCAAGCACGCCGGAGCTGAGGAAAGCGGCGAGGAGGAGTCCCGTGGAGGCAGCTCGCAACCCGGAGGCGACGCAGACCGCGCCGCGAAGAAGCACGGCAAAAAGACGCACCACAACCCCCAGCGGACAGGCGACGCCGCCGACGCAGAGCGGAAGTCCGACAAGGCAACCCGCGGAAGCAGCCAGCGATCCGGTCAGCTCGAAGGCGATGCGGGTCGCGCCTCGAAGAAGCACGCGAAAACAACCCGCCACCCCCAACGGGCAGGCGACGCTGACGACACGGAGGGGAAACCCTCGAAAGCAAGCAGGGACTGCGGCCAGCTCGTTCAGCTTGACGGCAACGCCGAACGCGCCTCCTCCAAGAAGCACGCCAAAGCAACCCACCGCCCCCAACGTGCAGCCGGCACCGATGGCACGGAAGGCAAGTCCGACGGGGCAAATCGTGAAGGCAGCTCACCCGTCCAGCTTGACGGCAACGGAATGGATCGCGCCCCCAACAAGAAGCACGCCAAAACAGGGCATCGCCCCGAAAGGGCATGCGACCCTGACGACACGGACCGGCAGTCCGCGCGAGCAAACCGCGACGGCAGCCAACCCGTTCAGCTGGCGGACAACGCAGGCCGCGCGCCCGTGAAACACGTGAAGCCAAGCCCGCCCAAGCTCGCCTGCGACGTCGATGGGATGACACACCGCGAGATGGAGTCCGCCGCGGATCCATCCGCCAAAGGAAGCTGCCGTGCCGCCGACGACGCTCCGCAGCAGCAGCAGCAGCAGCAGCAGGAGTGCTCAAAAAGCAGCCGGCCGTCGAGCCTAACCTGCGGTATCGACGCCGTGGGCGAATACCCCCCGCCTGATGACCGGGCCAAGTCCGCGCAAAGCGCGGAAGCCCAGACCCGGAAGCCGGCCAGGCCGAGCACGGTGCCCTCCGTCTGCGTGTCGCCAAGGCCTTGCAACCGCGCCGCGGCCGCCGAGGCGTTCTCGCAGGAACGCCAGCAGCAGTCGCAGCAGCTGTCGCAGCGTCTCCGGATCGACGCGTCGAACGACTGCGAGTGCGACGGGTTCCCGCCGGCCGGCTGCGGTTGCCGCGATGATGCGTCGCCGGCGTCGGCGGAGAACAGCCCTTCCGGCCGCGCGCTGCTGGCGGGGCACGCGGGCCGGTCGCTGCGCACGGTCTGCCTGCCCGCGCCGCAAGCGGACCTGCCGCCGGGCGCGTTCCACGGCCGGCGGGATCCCGCGGCCCTCGACGGGGGCCACGACACCGCGAGCAGCCCCCGCGGCCTGGCCGGGACCCGCCGGCACTCGACCGCCCTGCGTGGCGTCGGCACCGACGGGAAGCTCGCCGACGACCCGCCCGGCGGCGGCAACCCCCGGCGCCGGCGCCACTCGGCGACGCTGCGGGGCGGCGGGGCCGAGGATCCGGCCGGCCTCGAGCCCGCTGCGGGCGGCGGCAAGAAGCCGGGGAACTCGGCGAAGGTTCGCCGGCATTCGGCGTCCGCGCGCCGGGCGGAAGCGAGCGGAAGCGGCGCGCAGCACGCCGATCGGCGGTCCGCCCCGGACGCCCCATCGTGCAAGGACTCGGCACGTCCTTCTGCTGGAACCCGCCGCTGCTCCGCTGACGGCCCGTTCTCGATAGGCTGCAGAGACCTGCCGTCGTCCTTCGGTGTGGACCGCCCGTCGCTCTCTCTCGAGTGCGGAGGGGGTCTGTCAGCGTCCCCAGCGTCGAGTCAAGAACGGATGAGCCCGAGAGGCCTCTCCGCGTCGTTGCGTGGGGTTGAGTCGACGGGTGGGGGGCCGAGCAGCCTGCGGGAGCCCGTGACCCCGAAGGGGAGTGCCGACGGCCCGGCTGCCGGCGGCTTCGCGTGCGTCGCGTCGTCGTTCCGGTTCAAACGCGACGCCGCCGACGCCGGCTCCTGCTGCAACGCGTTCGCCGCACTGCGCGAGCCGGCGAGCTCGATCGTGGTGCTCCGCCCCGCCGAGCGCACCCACCGCGCCGCGGCGGCAGCCCCGGTCTGCTCCGATCCCCACCCCTCCGGCCAAACCCCCGGCAAGGCACCCCCGCTGAACCTCCCGCTGCCTCTGCCGGAGCAAGTCGAGGCGTGTGCCCGCGCCGCGCTGCGGGAGCTGGCTGCCTTCTTCAAGGCGTGCGGCGGGCTGCCGCCGGCAGCGGCCGCGGCGCTGGCGGCGGAAGCGGTCGCCGCCTGCGGCGGGGACCCTCATCTCCTCAAGACGGACCTCACGCTGCGGTACCCCTTCCAGCGGGCCGAGATCCACGCTGCGGTCGACCCCTGGTGCGACGCCGCCGGCCGCGCCGAAGCTGAGCGCGTCACCCAGCGCAAGGCCGCCATCGCCCGCGAACTCTCCACCGCCGCGGCGGCGGCCGCCGCCGCCCACCCGGAGCCCCCGCAGCCGGCGGCGGCGGCCGCCGCCGAAAAGCCGGTGAAGGCAGAGCGGCAGAAAAAGGACGCAGCGCCGCCGCCCGCGGAGGACCCGCGGCTCCCGGAGACGGACCTCGCCCTGTCGCGGCACCCGTTCCAGCGGGCCGAGATCCGCACCACCGCAGTCGACTCGTGGTGCGACGCTGCCGGCCGCGCCGAAGCGGAGCTCGTCGCCTGCGAGCTCTCCACCGCCGCCGCCGCCCCGACACCACCCCCCGAAGCCTACCCGGAGCCCCCGCAGCCGGATCTCGGCAACAGGAAGCAGGCGGCGGCCGCCGCCAAAAAGCCGGCGAAGGCGGGGCGGCAGAAAAAGGACGCGGCGCCGCTCGCGAAGCACAGGAAGGCGCGGAAGGGCGAGCCCGCACGCGTCGCAGACCCGCCAGCCGCCGCCGAGGGTGAAGCGGGCCGAGGGGAGGAGGAGGCCCGGAAGGCGGTGGAATGGGCGGAGGATGACGCGTTCAGAAGGGAGCCGGAGGGCGTCTGTGAGTCGTCTGCGTCCGGCGGGATCTCGGAGTGCGCGACGGTGAACAGCGCGGTGACCACTGCCGTGTCGACCGACGACGTCAGCAGCCAGGCGACCACAACGCACGAGACCTCCGAGCAAGCCTGCCGCCTGTCGCCTTCCTGGAACGACGACGACGCCCCCACTTATCCCACCCCCTCCGCCCCCTCCCCCGCCGTCATCCGCGCGCAGCGCATCGAATCCGACCCGCAGTCCACACCTCTCCCCAACCAAACCGCCGCCTCGACCGTCAGCCCTGTGGCCCCTGGTTGTCCGGGGTCTCTTTCGTCGGGCGAAGGGGGGGTCCCGTCCTATCAGAGCATCCAGCAGGCCATCGACGCAGCCTCACCGGGTTCTGTCATAAGCATCCTCCCCGGCGTGTATTATGAGGACATCCGCGTGTGGAAGCCCGTTCGGTTGGAGGGCGAAGGCCCGGCCGGCTCGGTGGTGCTGTGTCCCGCCGCGTACGGGCAGTGCCCCGCGTGCGAGGCGCCGTCGGCGTTGCCGCGGCGGCGGCGGACGCCGTTTCGGCAGTTCCTGTGCGGCAGCGCGTCTTCGCTCTCCGCGGTGTGCACGCCGCACGCGAAGGAGCCGCCGGCCGCGGCGGGCGCGGCCGCTTGCCTGGCCTGCGCGTACGCCCGGTGGTCCGCCGCAGCCGGGTCGGCGGCAACCGCCGGGCACTCCGTCTTCGACGTGCGCCCCAGCACCGCCGTGCAGTCCGCGCGCAGCGCGTGCGGCGCGGCCGCCGCCTTCGCGACGCAGTGGCCGGTGCCCCCCGTCGTCACCCTCGCCGCCGGCGCCGGTGCTTGCTCGATCGCGAACGTCACGATCACGCACAAGTTCCACGCGCCGCCGCGCAGCGGCGGCGGCGAAGCCCGCACGCCGTCGCACCTGTTCCTGCCGTCGGAGTCGGGGTCGTCGTCGGCGGTCCTCGGCGGGAAGATGGGGACAGCCATCGGGCTGCAGACGCAGCAGGGCGTCCTCGAGGTGGCAGCGCGGCTGGCGAGCGTCGAAAACTGCGTCATCGTCGGGTCGGTGGGGGCCGCGCTGTGCTTGACAGGCGGCAACTCGGCGCTGGTGGAGGCGTGCCGGGTCTCGAACACGCACGCCCGCGGCGTCGGCGTATCGATCGTGGGCGAGGCGCTGTCGCTGCTGGTCGGAAACGTGGTGACCGACTGCGGCTGCGGGCTCGTCGTGGTCGAGGGCAAGGGCACCGCGCCGCTGCTCAAGGGCAACCGGTTCGTCGCGAGCAGGGGCGGCGGGTTGGTCTTCGGTGCCGGCTGCCAAGGGGTCGCCGAGGACAATGAAATCAGCGACAACGGCTGCGTCGGCGTCATCGTCGAGGCCGGCGCGGCGCCGGTGTTGTCCGGCAACCGGATCGAGAACAACCAGGGCGGCGGGATCCGCGTCGGCGACCGTGCGACGGCGCCGGTCGTGAAGAACAACGCGTTTCGGTCGAACGGCGAGCGCCACGCGTTCCTTTCGGGGACCAGCGCCGCGCACCTGCTGCACAACTCGTTTGAGCTGGGCGTCTTCGGCGTCGTGTACGCGGACAAGGCGGCAGGGCTGCTCGACGGGAACTCGTTCTCGAGCATTTCGACGCGCTGCGTCGTCTCGCGTAACGCGGCGTGCCCCACCATCTCCCGCAACACGTTCGAGTTCCACCCGCCGGCGGGCGGCGTCCTGGTGCTCGACGCCAGCCGGCCGACCCTGCTCAAAAACCACTTCGTCGGCCTCGCCCCGCAGGCCATCACCGCGGCCGAGCTTCCCGTCTCGGAGGCGAACACATTCGATTCGACCAAGTCCGCGAGCTGAGGCAGCCGTAGCTGTATGGCGACTGGCTCTCGGTTTATTTGCATGCGCTCGGTGAAGGCGAAGGTCTCCTGCAATTTGGCATTGGCGGGAACTTATTCGAAGAACGGGAGTTTTTTGCCGTGCCAGATCTTCGGACTACGTTCGAGTCGGGGGTGTACGTGGACAAGGCATCCGGTTTGTTTGTTTGCTGGACGGGAACTCGTTCTCGAGCATTTCGACGTGCTGCGTCGTCTCGCGTAACGCGGCGTGCCCCACCATCTCCCGCAACACGTTCGAGTTCCACCCGCCGGCGGGCGGCGTCCTGGTGCTCGACGCCAGCCGGCCGACCCTGCTCAAAAACCACTTCGTCGGCCTCGCCCCGCAGGCCATCACCGCGGCCGAGCTTCCCGTCTCGGAGGCGAACACATTCGATTCGACCAAGTCCGCGAGCTGAGGCAGCCGTAGCTGTATGGCGACTGGCTCTCGGTTTATTTGCATGCGCCCAGTGAAAGCGAAGGTCCTGCAATGTGGCATTGGCGGGAAGTTGTTCAAAAAACGGGCGTTTTTAACTTCGAGGCCGCTTTTCGTGCCGGTTTCCGGACCACGTCCTAATCCCGCCCACTGGTGCCTGCAGGCCGACCCTGCTGAGAACCCACTTCGACGGGGTCCATCGAAGTGGTTCAAGCACATTCGGTTCGTTGGCCAAGCCCCGCAAGCTGAGAAGGTAAGCAGGCGACAGCTCTCCCCTTTTGCAGGTGTCCCGGTGATCGTTGTCGTCGGTGACATCGCTGTACAGATGTCTGCGGGAAATTGATTTTCAGAAGCTGCATTTCTCGTACTTATGGCGCAGGTGGCGCAGTGATGCAAACGAATCAAAATGCTTGCTTCGGAGTAGCACCCTGCCTTTGCCGTGTGGACGCACTCTTGCGCCGCTCCCGCGCTTGCCTTGCTGTCACCGTTGTCCTGTCAGCACTCAGTTTCCGCGCTGATGATGATCCGGTGGCTTAAAGGACCGATACACAATGCAGATGGGACCGGTGCAGCACAATTCCAAGCATGTTCTTGCCCACTTCCCCGGCGTGTGGGTACTCCTGCGCCGCTTTCGTTCTTGATGAATGAAGATCCTTGTCGAATGCAGTTCTTGTCGCTGCTGGAGGAGCCCGCACACACTGTCGGATGCCAGGCTTCCCGCCCGGGATGCCGCTGCACCACCCTCCTCCGTCCTCTTTCCTTTTCATAGCATCCGCAACCTTCAACCCGTGTTGACCACCCCGCCGAGAATGCCCTCACGCCATCCGCGATGCACATAAAACATTCGCACTCTCGGCGTCACAACACGTGTAGCAGAACACCAAGCAAACCTCAATACGCGGCGAAGTCCAGCCTCAGAAGCTGGAGTGAAAGCTGGAGTTAAAAAAAGCGGGTGTCACACCCGCTTTTCGGGTGTGGATTTACACGCGTTTTGATTGTAGCGCACCCGCTTTTCGGGTGTGACTCGGGCACACCCTCTTTGACTCCAGCTTCTGAGGCTGGACCTCACCGTTTACTATGAGCTCTATCCTAAAAAGGACGTCGTTACACAGGCAACCGACTGAGCGAAGATCGCCCGGCGCCCAGCGCAGAGGAGGTGAACAGGATACAGAGACGAAGCAAGTTCCGCAACGGTAGAGAACCTGCCAAGATGGAGCAAAACCACCCCCCCTGACGGTGTAAAACGCACTGCTAGCAGTCACCCATCACGGGCACCACACCGCTGCTGATGGACCGGGAGATGCTAAGGACGTGCTGTGCTAGCACTGTTAGTACTCCAGCTACAGCCCATCCATGGATACCAGGAGTGCTACAGGGCACAGCGGCCCTCATCCGCTGTACTAGCACTTCGGTATCTACCGTCGGGTGGGGTTATTCTGAAACAGACTGTTGTTGTTAGACGAGGAAAGGGGGGGGGGGCGGTGGTTTATCAACCCCGACAGCTGACGTGTTGGCTGTTGGGGGGTCAAAGCGGGCTCAGCAGCTTCGGTTTTTTCGCTTCTGTTGACTTCGCCTTCTCTGTTCGCCCGCTCCAACACAAATCCTGCTGCGATGCTGCTCGTTTCATTTTCACTCGCTGCGCCGGGAACCAAAAAGGAACAAAAAAGAACTGGAAAGAAAATAAACAGTAGTCTTCCGTGCTATGCTCAAGCAACGCCGAGAACAAAAGAGAAAGAGAGACAACAAGCGAACAGCAAAATCAACTTCGGTTGATCGTCGGTATATATGTGTGTGTGTGTGTTGCGGACCCGTTTTAACGTGGTGCCTTCCTGTACGAGAGACGTCCACGTGTGTGTGTGTGTGTACGTGTGTGTGTGTGTGGGTGGTCGAAGGGGGAGTGCAAAAAGGGGGCAAACGGTGGGGACTGCGTTTGTGTCAGTTTTTGCTTTACCCCTCCGACCTTGCTTTTGGCGAGTGGATATGAGGAGTTCGCTCAGGGACGTAAGGATTCCAACTCCGAAGGCGCTCAAGCAAGCTGGCTAGGTGTGTGTTGCGGACCTGTTTTTAACGTGGCACCCCTCTTAGCGAGAGTGTGTCCACGCGTGGTTTCTTCTAAGTTACTGCTGATGGGGGCCTGGAGTCTCATGCGGGCCGGAGCGGTACGGGAGGCAGCGTAGTCTCTCTTCCTCTCTTTCTCTGCATCGCTCCAGTCCGCGGGGTCGGCAGGTGTGTGTATGTGGGGGGGAGTGTTTGGGATCTTTGGAAATAAATCGGCGGGAAAAGTGCAATTAAATCGGCCGGAAAAGGGACGATGCGAATGAAAGAAGTTGCGCAACCAAGTATTCAGGCAACTGCAAGTCGAAGCGTCTCCCCCCCCCCCCCGGTTGATCGGTTTGGTGCGGTGCTGCAGCTCCTGCTACGGGTTGGGCCGATCAGAGAGATGTACTGGAGCCTTGCGCAGGACCTCCCCAACTGCCGTGGATTTCTCGGGGACTTCCTGGCTTACTTTGCCATGCTGTCAAGCTCTCGCGACAGTGGTGACCAGCGTAGCCGGGATTGTCGGAGAATGGGTGTCCAAGCCATCCTGAGCATGTTCGCACACTTCTGCGATGCACGGCAGCACGATGCGCACGAAGCTCTGGTAGCGATACTCAGCGCGACTAGTGCGACGCTGGGTCCGGACGAAACGGGGACCCCCTGCCCGGGCTACCAACTCTTCGTAACATGCTTGGAGAACGGCTGGACCAGCTCAGTACGATGTAGTGCATGTGGACGCACTTCTTCCAGCAGTCAGGTAATGCAATGTTTGCAAATTCCTTGCGGAAGGAAGCTGGAAGACTCTCTCCACGTGCACGGGTTTGTGAATCCGGAGAGAGTATGCGACTGCAAGGCTGTAGGTACGGTGGTTGAAAGTATGGATCTCCGTCTGACAGCTGAATGTGTTCTGATGCAGTTTGGCATCTACACGAGAAACGGTGCCAGGCGCCAGAACGACGTGAAACTGCCCCCCTTCTTCGGACCGCCGGACCATCTGCTACGCCTCGCAGCCGTCGTGGTGCACATGGGGGAGGATACGGCTAGCGGGCACTACGTCACGTACGTTGCGCAAGACACGGGGTGGATCCTCTTCGACGACCTGCACGTCACCTCTGTCGACGACATTCCGCGGCCTTTGTCCGGATCCCCCGGAATGCCCACGACATGACTGTCCGTGCCCCGTACAGAAAAAAGTAAAAACACAAACCGATGGTGACCCCCAAAACCTTTTTCAACCTTTCCAACACCCTTCAAGCTAAACCATTATACAACGACCCCCCCCCCGGTTGATCGGAATTCCTAACTTCCAGTGAAACAGGGTAAAACCAAGTGGGAAACCGATCAACCGGCACGCGCAAACAAACAAAGCGGCTCTTTTTTTTTTCAACCTGCCACGAGCTGCGATTCGCTGTTCAGCCGCCGGGCGACACTTCCCTTCTTTGCGAGCCCAACAGGGGAAAAGCTTGCTACACGCGCGACTGGAGTATGGTGCTGTAGTACGGTACATCTGCCGGTCAGTAGACATACACTGCTCTGTGGAGAGAAAAGTGCGGCATCACCATCTAAAGGCGCCACCGTCCAAGGAAGCTCGCCTGAGGCCAGATGCTAACGTAACGCTCACTCGCAGCATGCGAAGCTTTAGGTCGAAGCCTGGTTGGGCTTCTGGAGATCCCCCAGCACGAAATCAAACAGGCGAAGCGAAAGACATATGCGAAGACAGGTCCAATCACGTTTGGCCCATCGAAAAAAGGACCCACATGGACACGTCACCCTTTTTCAGAAAACTACAGGGAAAAGACGAAGGCACCGTATATCACTCATTCCACGAAAAAGTGTCATAAAAAACGACTTTTTTTGGCTTTCTGCCGATTTTTTCCATCTGTAGGTGCGAAAATGGTCGGTTTCAACATTCTGAGGACACGATTGAATCCGCCGAGGACAGGGCTTTCCGAATATCTGGTCGGATAAAAATTTTGACCGACCCTCCCCCCATAAATGGAGGCCGGGTCTCAAAAAAAATGGGGTCTGAAAATCGACTTTTTTTTTCTCGGCATGCAGGAACAAGTCAGATTTGACTCGCCACAGAAATCTACGGGGGTGCCGATATGGTTCAGTGACAGAACTACGAGGTTCTCCAAAAATTTGGCGGAAAATACCGAAAATGTGCTTCAACATGGCGGATCGCTCGAATTTTTTGAGAAAAAAAACACCCACCCGCGGGACTCGAACCGGCGACCAAAAGAGTCATTGGTGAGTGCAATGACGGCTACGCTATTTGTGCCAAAAATCCGAAAATATTTTTCTCTTCATCTCGCACGAACCAACAAAATGGTCACTGGTTCGGTTCCTCGCTGCGTTCGAGCGTTTGTGAGCTCAGTAGTACCGGTACTGCTGCAGTGGTGGTGTATCGGCAGACTTCCACAGATTTCCTGGCGGGTCACGCGAACTTCCGGAAGGATCGTTCAAATACAAAAAATGAAATCGCCCGCGTTTTTTTCGCCCGTGGTCTAACGGGTAGCACACCCACTTGTGGTTCTGGGGGTACTTGGTTCGATTCCTCCGAAGAGTGTTTATTTTGGGGGCCCGGAAATCGGCCGAAAAACGTCTAAAGTGCCATCTGGGGGTCAGATTTTTGGCTATATCGAGTTCCAAAAAGGTGCCGATACACGCCGAGGATAGCTCTTTCCATCCCAAAAAAATTTTCCGAATTTTTCTCAAAATTTGGCCTAAACATGGCGGATCGCACGAAGCAAAATCTATGACACGTTTTCGTGGAATGAGTGATGTGTGGTTTGCACGAGTACCGCCGACGAGCAGACACGGAGCGCAAGGAACCTGGAGCTGCATACGGTGCAAACCGCGAGGAACATGTTTGTATAACGTATAAGCACCTGCTTCGTAGGAAATACTCGAGGAGCCCGTCAGTTGCGAATCTTGTTCTTCCCTTACACCACCGTGTGTTGCTTTCTCACTCAGGACCTTTGACTTGTTGTGTTTGTGTGATTTGTCGTGTTGGGGTAGACCCGCATGACCTCACGTCTGTTCAACACGTGGTTCGGTAGTTATTTGTCTGACAGCCATTGTCGAGCATTTCCTTCCAAGCTTGCGCTTATGTAACGAAAATGCGCGCAGCCCACACGAATCACAGTAAATCTGGGGTTATTGTCGTGCGTATGCGTTCAGCAAAAAACGATCCGTTTCTCCTCCTCTAGTCCAGAATAAGCACCAGGCGGCCCCTCGAGTATTGCTGCTTCCTCGAACTATCACAGGAAGCTCCACTGTGCACGTGTTGATGCTGGCGTTTTTTCACGCATCCGGGAGGCCTAGTCTGGTCAAACGTCGACGAACCAGAGTAGACTTTCTGGCGTCTCCTTTTTTTTTTCGTAGTAAGGGTAGGCGGTTTTTTTTTTTGGCCCATGTCCGCGCGCGCGTAAATTTTTGGGAACCCCCGGAAAAAAAAAACTTTTGCCAAAAAAAAACTTTTGGGATCTGTGCATTGGAACCGGTCGTGAGAGCGACTGCAGGCGTAGTCACGAGCGTGTCCGGCTCGGGAAAAGTCGAAAACCTGTTCATCACACCGATACTTCACGGCGATGCAAATCGCGTAGACTTTGTTTACCTCAGTGTGTATTGACTTTGAAGCTGACTATGCCCGGTGCTGGGTTGGTGCGCTGGGCAAGCAATATCGTGCTACTTTGACGTTGGTGTCAATCTAAACAGCAAGATTTGCGTAGCTCCTGCTGGACGCAGTCGAAGCACGCGGGATACAAGCACAGCCTCAGCCTCGAAAGTGTGCGCGGTTTTACCGGCAAGGCATGTCGGGAGGTTTTGCCACTGTGGTGCGATTATCACACAGAACCAGTCCGGGGCAGTGCACGCGTCTATGCCTTCCGACGCCTCAAGCAGCTACTAGTATCTGAGACTCGACTGAGGAGGCATGAAAAGGACGCGGGGCAAGCGATGCGTTCACGGTGCTTGCGACTTAGTGCACTTGACCGGCGGCAATGCCTTGTGCCGCGGTATATTTGCGAAGAAAACGGCACTCGTCGCCTGACAGTCTAGACCGCACATCCCTGAGCATAACTGCCTTCGTTGCACACGGCGTCTAACCAATTGCCGTGTGCTAGAAGCACCTGCCCTCCGTGCGGATGTCGAGACATCAATGGTCTCTTTCGATGTGGGTGAGGTACATCTTGTGAGTCCGGCGCCGTTTGCTACGCATCAGAAGGTGGCCACTGGCTAAAGCTTGCTGACAGGAGGGTCGGCAGAGTACCGACAAACTCCGTTTACACCAAGCAGGGCATCTTTGTGTACTCGGGTAATATTGACAAAGCCACTACACCCGAAGTGACGGTGTCGACGTCCGCCTTTGGGGGTTTCAACAGCAGACCGCCGCAGAAGCCGCGAGAGCAACCATCCTTGCACAAGGTGGAGGAAAGCAGAAGTTGAAGTTCACCATACTATCTGCGGGTAGCTGGCGCTTATTCTCGCCGATGGAAATGCCACCGACCAGCCGTCAGTAGGCTCTCGCACGGTGGTTCGGTAGGACCGTGACATCGCAATGGGGCATGTCAGAAGAGAGATAAGAGATTGACGGACACCCGCGCAATCGACAGTCCTCTGGGTCACTGCTTTATTGTTCGCAGCGTACCCAGCGAACCGCGATCTCGAGTTCAAACCCGAGTGTTTTTTCTCCTGTGGCATCGTCTATCATCTGCAGCCTCCGACTATGGAAGGTTTTGTCGAAACGCACCCCGCGCGGCGTTCAGGACTGTTGAACTCTAGACTGCCACCGCAACCCCTCGGACACATCAAGTTCATCTTCACACTCACCTTTGAGCTCATCGTCCAGAAATTCTACCAACAACGGGCACAAAAGTGCCAACAGCGGACTGGCCAGTAGTATAGCCGGCACATATGGTGTGACATCCAGTAGCAGAAAGTCTTGTGGCAAAAGTTTTTTTTTTCTGAAAAGTTTTTTTTTTGCGCGCGCGCGCGTAAATTTCTGTGGGCCGACGGACATGGGCCAAAAAAAAAAAACCGCCTACCCTAACAATTAATTGTAAACACGAAAGAGAACGCTGACAGCGTGTTTGGGAGAAGATTAGCCTACCTATCATGTTCACGCACTATCACTCACTAACGGGCTATTCCTCCCCCGGCACGTACAAACGAGTGCTACGAGACGGTTACTGCTGGATCCGCAACCTAGTGTGTCAGTTCGGTGACGGGCAATATACCGCAAAGGGGCGAACTGCCTCTGATGCAAAAAGAAATTCGTGTGCGTGCCTATGCCTCCCTCCACTCGAGCAGCGAGCGTCCGATATGGAACGATTTTGCGTGTCTTCGTCTCACGTCCGCCAAATGATGTCGGCCGCCCCCAGCGCCCGGCAAGAGCAAGCAAGGCCCATTTCGTTTCTGAACCAGTCCATAGGACACCGGTTCACTCTGTCAAAGGACACAACTAGCACGTACCCGATGGCAACGGCGATTGGGGGGTTTCCTGCCAGCTATGAATGTTCAAACCGCGTGCGTTACTTATATAGGTGTGCCCGAAAGCCCGAGTGCACCATTTTGTATCAACTTCTTCTTCTGCTTCTCCGGTCCGTTCATTCTCCGAACCCTTTTGAGTAGTCTACGAAACGAGCAAAGGAACAAAAAATTAGAACCTGAAGGCAGGGAATTATGGTACACACGCGAACCCGGGATAAACTTGGGACAGCCTCTCTGTTCCAGGGGTTTCCGGTTCAAAACTGGGGCGTGTCTATTTCTGAAGGAAACAAACTGGCTGCAGTCCTGAGGCCGAGAAACTCACCAAGGTAAAGGGGGTCGAATAATAGCACCTGTGGTACTATTCGATTCGTCGAATACTAAAAAAAGTTCCGGGTAGCCGAACAGTAGTAGGATCAAATAGTGGTAGCGTTTTTAGACAACCAGGCGCGTGTCAAAGAACTGTTATTATTCGACCCCCCTTTAACTTGGGCCGACAGGGGAAGAAATTGATAGCCGCCCGAAAAGGAAGCAACCCCTTCCGGGTGCTAGTCTGCCGTCGTTGAGGGGGCAGCACCAAGAGAAAAGAAAGGAGGAGAAAAATCAACGGAACACTGCGAACGGTGAACGAGAGTATTCAAACTACATGGAGGCGTCCCTTTTGTTGTCTACTGGGGCGACACCGACAGTGGCACACGTGCACGAGTCCTGCTAAAGAAAGTTTAAACTCTGAGAACTCTCAAGGAACCATCATTCGAAAAAGAGGAAAAAGAGCCTGTCTTAGTATCTAGAAAGAAATTGGAACGTGGAAGATCGAGCACTAGCTTAATCACGAGCCGACAAAGTACTTGGTGTCGGTCACAAACAGTCCCGGACATGGCTAGCCATAACCCATAACGAAAGCGTGCACTAAATATACAACCCGTAACCACATAGCCCTTTCTTGCTCTAAGAGAATCCATTCATGAACGGTCACACGGAGACCCTAAACCCCCGGAATTTCAAGCGAACTTTAACTCTAAAAGGGCAGACAGTGTGGCAGATGCGCCTGTTTTTCGTTTGTGTAGCAGAGTGAGCCCAGCAAGAACGGCACTGTGTTTGATCGCATTCCTCTGGTCTTCGCTCGCATTTGCCCCCCGATGTTCAGTGTTCCGAGGTGTCACGACGTTCGCGGATGAACGGGAATCGTTGCTTACCTTTTCTGCGTTGCTTTGCACCGTCGAATGGCTATCCAGCGAGAACGAAATGCGAAAAAGATTGCTTGGCTTCGCCACCGATTCGCTTCCTACGGTAGTATTTTCGTAGCACTGTCGTACTGGTACATCCCTGCTTGGTCCACGAGCTTCCGTCCCTTACAATGAAGGCCAGCGGTCGATTCTCATCGGCCTGGCGTTCCTTGAAGGGTGGAACTTCAAGACACAGTCGCCGACGCGGCAGACGATGGGACAGCAGGCCGCATGAGAGGGAACGGGCAGCGCCCTGCCCCACCACTACACTAGTTATCGCGAGAAGCAAAAACACGCGGGATCGTCGGAAACACGAACGTAGGCCGGCCTATCTCCTGGAACCGCATCGAATTGCCCGCTGTCACAGTGCATCACGGTCCACCGCGGTCTATCAGGTCCATCCCTATCCCCTAGACCTGCGTAGAATTGTCTGGAGCTGTATACTGCGGTCCATCACGGAGAAGCGAAGCACCAAACGCGCGCCTCGCGATGATCAAGACGAGCGGAAAAGGCAAACGCATGATCCGTCGCGTGCGAAGAGATAACCGCGATGCCGGCGATGCAGATTATCGCGACATATACTTTGCATTCTAACCCAAAACGAACCCAAACCATCACGGTCTATCCGGAGCCTTGCGAAACGAGAACAACGGATAACCCGACTCCTTCCCTTTTGTCGGAAATCTAGGTGTGGAAGCCGCCAAGCCCATCATTCAAAACCGGTATTCGCAATTCTGCAGTCGCCCTCTCGAAACGCTTTTTACGTCGGCGCCGCGTGTTGTGGCAGTTGATCAGAATTCCCTGCCCGGAAGTATTAAACAAAAGGGGGAGGGCAAAAAAACAAGAAGAGAAAAAGCAACGCGGCCAAAGAAGGGGACAGCTATAATTCAAAGTTGAGGTTTTTGCCCGCGCCCGTAATGGCACTAATACAGTTATTAGTGGCATTCGGGGACAGCCTGCGTTTCCAACCGGCGAAAACGAGCAGGCGGAGACGCAAAAGGTGGATCCGAGACGAATCGAGGCCCCGGCCAGAACAACCCGCGAGGAGAAATGGAGGCTGAGTCCTCGGCTCGTCAGACTCCGCAGTGGACGTGAAACGCGCACCGGAGATAAACAGTACAGTCGGGGGGCAGACAACGAAGCCCGCACGACGCGTGCGAAGAGATAGTCAGTAGCGACTTGTGCCTGTCTATCGTCACACGCACACGCGCACCCACGCACATGTTGCTGCGCATCAAGTTCGAACTACCAAACGCGCGCCTGAGCGCGACGATCAAGCTAGTCTAGTGCCGAAGCGTGGAGTTATCGGCCCAAACTCGGGTTTTTAGTGCCAGCAATCTTGCGAGTTGCCTACAATGCATGTAGCCAGCGTGTCCTGGGGATTGCGAGCCTGACGAGAAGCAGGGTAAAAACAAGTGCGAAGTTGATCAATCAGCACGTTCAAACAAAACGAAGCGCCCCCCCGTGATACGAACCGCCAGCTAAAGCTTTGACTCTGAAACACGACGCCGCCACCCCACGTAGTCCAAGGCACCCTAGAACGCGTTAGGAGACTTCCAATCCGGTTCCATGTCGTGGTGAGAAATCGCCCGACATCAGCAACATCCACTTCCCCCGTTCCCCCCCTTACTCTTTGACTCCCAGCCAGACAACTCTAATAAAACACCGGTCCTTTAAACCTCAAAAATACTCTCAAAAAAAAGAGTCAAGAAAGAAATTAGTGAATAGAATCCGTCGAAGGGGGGCTGCACGGAACCTTTGTATGCGCGGACCTCTATTTTTTAGTACTAACAATCTTGTGGGTTGCCCTTCAATGTATTGTGCAGGCTAAAAAGACGTAGGCAGCGTGTTTTGGTGGTTGATCAGAATTTCTTACCTGAATACACACAGGATAAATACAAGTGGGAAAACGATCAACCGGCACGCACAAACAAAACGAAGCGCCTGTCTTTTTTTTTTTTTTTTTTTTCATCCTGCCGTCTCTCAGCTACTGTTCGTTTATATGTTCCTTTTTTTCTTCTTTGTTCTCCCTCCTTTTTCTCTGCACGTGTACTTTGAGGCCAACCGCCCTTTTTCCTTCCTGCCAGGTCCTTCCACGCATGACATGACGACGCGCCTGACCGGGCGAGGATAGGTCGAGGACAAGTGCATCTAGCGACATTCCGGTTCCCTGGGAGGGACAGGGACGGGGTTAGCCCCACCTTAGCAGTCCCAGGGCCTCTCCCCACCCACTTGTATGTGTTCTCGTGGTCACCGCCACCGCGCTGACCTTTCCCGAGAACACATCAAAACAAGTCAAAGGGTGTGATTAGTCTCGCCTTAGCAGTCCCAGGGCCTCCCACCACCCACCACTGTATGTGTTCTCGTGGTCACCGCCACCGCGCTGACCTTTCCCGAGAACACACCAAAACAAGCCAAAGGGTGTGGCGCACGTATCCGCGGAAGCGGAAGCTGCACCGGGAACCGAGGCAACGAGGTCCCCCGCGTGTAGGGCTCCACCAGCTGCTCGCCCGACGGCACCCATGTCCCGTGGAAGTGCGTCGAATTGACTGCCAGACCCGCCCGTGGGGTTGTGGCGTCCAAGCTTCCCAGACACAGATTAGCTCAAAGCATCTGCAGAAGAACACGAAAGCCTCTAGGCAAAAAAAACCCGTGTTCACACTTCTTCTGTGGGTCTTTTCTGCCCATTCTTCGAGCCTCAACCAGGTTTGTTGTTGAACTTGCAGCGAACAGCCGGGAGCTTCTCAAAAGAGAAATCAGATACGTCGAGGGCCATTCATGCCTCTACATTCGACCCCCGGTAAAGGAAGGCGGTAAGTACCAGCATTGCTCTGCGCACAAAACCGACACCAACACCAACGAAGAAGACGCTGGCATCGTCGCACGGGGAGGTGGAGACGGAGGGGCCCCAGGATACGACTAACACGCAGCCTGATGCTGTGTTAAGTTCTCTAATCGACTTTTTTGTGGTGCATCAACTCCCTCAGTGAAACTGTGAGAGCGCAACGGCCTGACTTCCGGATATAAGTGAGTCCCACCGGGTCAGTCGGTCCTAAGGCAAGGTGTAATTGCTCGCCTCAAAGCTGCCACTGACGAGCTTGCTCGGACGTGCAGGATTGCCGAAAGAGAATGCGTGAACAGTCCGCAACCCGGATGCAGAGATCTGAAGTGGTGACACATTGACGATCCTGTTGACCATGTCCACAGGCCCCGGATGATGCAGTCGTCTCTTTTTGAAGGAAGGGTTGACCCTTGAAACGCTTCACGCGGGGACAGGGTTACCTATCCTGGAAAGCTGCACTTTCTTCGTGTAGTAGGGTGTCTTGTGGATGTGCATGGCAAAAACAGGGGAGATCTCATTCTCTTGCATCGGGCCGTGCACTTAACCGCAATAGCTCTCCTAGGCTAAAAGCCTCTGGCCGACAGAACAATGTAGGTAAGGACTGCTGCAAATCGCCGGGAACCCGTACATCAACAGGGCAACGCGCGAAGAAAAGAAGAAAAAAGCTAAAGGAAGGGTAAAAAAAGAACAAAAAGCCGAACCCATATAGCCCCCGCCCCGAGGGCAACAGGTCCTCCCGGGCATCAATGTCGGAAGCGGCCCCTGGCCGGGGTCCACCCAGCCTGGGGGCGAGCTTGGGAGGTATTGACTCCAAAGGCCTCGGGCCTCCCGCGGGGCCGGGGTCTCCTATCGCACCTTCTTCTGGTCTACGGGGCGATCCACATGCCTATGCGCCCGCCGGCACTCTCTCAGTCGCTGATACGGAGGGACTTCCGATCACCCAGGTCTGCTTCCTGTTTTGTACCAAGGAGTCTCAACGTGTGTTCCACGACGCATGAGACCGGATCTGACGAAGGCACAGGGTGAGTCTTGTCAGGGTGAATTATTGTCGGTTCTTATACGAAGGCTCACTTGAGTCTTCTCGGATCCTATGCGAACACACTTGAAAATTTATTGGAACTAGCCATGTCACACTTGTTTTATCGGATATTACGATCTTGCTAAAGCACATCCCAGTCTTATCGGATCCTGCGAAGAACACACTTGAAGCTTATTGGAGCGATATATGACACACTTGAGTTTTATCGGATCTTACTACGGATCCTACGGAGACACGCTTGAGTCTTGTCGGGCCTATCAAAGCCTGACTTTGTACTGGGCTCTGCAGGGCGCTGCCCACTTGCCGTCAAGCTAAGACTTTCAAACCCACGCGAGAAAAAAACCAACGCGCGACAGGATGCCCTCGAGCTCCGTTTGCAACCGGCACCGACATTTACGGCCACGTCGTGCCCCCACTGCGACAACGTGTTTGAGGTCGCCATCGACTTCGAAGAGATCAAGGACCACGTCGAGTTCGAGCGCCTGAAGAAGAAGGAGCTGGAGGCGCAGAAGGAGGCGTACAAGCAGGAGATTACGAAGTTCCAAGAGGAGGTTAACAGCCTGAAAGAGACCCTCGCCAACTTGTGCAACCAGCTTGCGCAGGCGCAGGTGGAGAACCTGCGTTCGAAGCAAGCGTCGCTGGAGCAAGACAGCTACATAAAACAACTCAAAGAGCACCTGAAGCAGAGTGAAGAAGAGTTGCACCACCTCGCGTACGACTTCGAGGTCGCTCTGGAGCGCAACAAAGAGCTGCAGCAGCAGCACATGCGGACGACGGGCCAAATGCCGGCGGAGAAGTACCGATCGAGCACCGCGCGGAAGATAGCCGGCGGCGAGCGCCCGGGAACCAGCGGCGGCGGCGCCCTGCCCGACGCCCACGGCAGCACGCCGGGGATGGTGCTGGGCGGCAGCCCCGCCGGGCAGAGCCGCGTCGCGCAGATCGCGCCGCTGTTCGGCGGGCAGCGGTCGCCGCCCGGCGCCAGTGGCGGTGGTGGTGGCGTGGGGCGGTCGCAGGACCGGTACAGGCAGCAGCTGGTGCAGTTCTACTCGGTGCACAACCCGGCCAAGATCTCGGAGGTCGACGCCATCCTGCGCGAATTCGCCGGCCACGAGGAGGACATGATGGTCATGCTCGCCCGGAAGTACTGCGCGCCGCCGCTCACGTCGCCCGGCGCCAGCGCCGCCGGCGCGGCGACGGGCGGCTACGCTTCCGCACCCCCCGGCCGCTACGCATCCCAGCCGTCGTACACCGACGACGACGAGCAGCTTCGCGCAGTCGCGCCTTGGACGCTTCAAATGGCGAATTCGAGGCGGAACTACTGAACGTAGAGAAGAACGTCTTGAAGAAACTACTAGAGCAGACCGTTAGACGCTGGTCTCAGTCCAGATGCTTTTCGACGTCCTTGGATCCAGAGGCAGAGAGCTGGGCACCGCTGCAGTACCCGGGAAACGTGGCGTAGAGTCAAAGGGGAAGGGTCGACAGGACTTTGAGCGAATTTGCCGGCCAGGAGGGCATGATGGGGAGGGCATGATGGGGAGGGCATGATGGCCATGCTTCCCCGGAAGTCCGGTGCGCCGCTGCACACGTCGCCCGACGCCAGCGCTGCCGGCGCGGCGGCAGCGCTGGCGGAGGGCACACTTCCCGTCGTACACAGATGACGACGACTGGACGCTTCACCGACGTAGAGGAGACCGTGCAGCTATTTACACAACAGCTCTGTTTCCCTTTCTTCAATTTCTGCAACAAGACTACGCACTTCTTGCCCTACTCTCGCGGTGTCCCGGATTTCGAATAAGAGAGCGCCGCGCCCGCTCAGAGCTTTTGATAGCTCGATTGCATTGGGGGTTTTCGTTGCGGCGTTACTCTTGCCTTTCCTCCGCTATGGCGAGTTACGAACAGCCACCTGGCCGATCCGCGCTGACGATGGTCCGCCGACTGTTCGTGGCGTGAAGGACTGAAACGCGGTGCAGACAGGACAAAGGGTTGAGCTGCATTCCAAGCACGTTCTCGCTTCCCCCCCCCACCTAGAAATCTTCTTTCGTTTTCAGCTTTGTGAATGTAGAACGGAGCGGGACGCCCAACGCTGCTGGCCCGTTGTGCTGGAGGCACGTGCAGGCTGGAACAGCAAAGCTTGTTCTCGGGCTTTCGACTTTATCAAAACCCTCTTTTGCCAATTAGCCTAGCGGTGGCGCGTGTTTTCCGCAACGAGGTTTATTCCCTGTACGCGCGGACAGCATGACGTATTTCACCGTATGGCTTTCACCATGCTGCTTGCTCCGTTATCTCGTTGATGTTCCAGATTCCGGAGATGGGTTAAAGCGACGCAGTGTTGACCAGTAGACCTGGACACCTATGCATCCGTTGTAGTAAGCGGTGCAGCATAGCTGTCCGCATACTTTGGAATTGAGAAGAGCGGACAAGCAGCTAGTACCCGCGTGCCATCAGCGCCACACAGTGTCATGCTTATCCTTTCGAAGCGGACAAAACTGACCTCCATCTGAGTCCAAGAACCTCATGCAAAAGACCACGAAGAGTAGGCTTCATTCTTATTTTTCCTTTCGCCTCCATGCGCTGCTCGCCTCCACCGCGAGTCCGCCCCTCTCCCCCCCGCCGCTGTCTGTTCTATTAAAAGCTCGCCCCCTCCCGCGCCGTGCGAAGAAGCGAAGTACAAATTCAACCTCGTTTTTTTCTGACTGGCAAAGAGTTGGCGACCCACCATTGTTCTTACCGAATGCCCGCTTTCTTTCACCGAAGGTCGTGAACCCTGCCGAGACGCTATTGGATGTGTTGTTGACCAGAGAGCAGCCTGTTCGATCGGACGACTTCAAGGTCATGCGGCACACATGTGTCGTTGACCGGGAGAGCAATTTGTAGTCACGTCAGACTGAAGGTCGTGGATCCTGCAGACAACATCACGATCACGCGGCACACATGTGTCGTTGACCGGGAGAGCAATTTGTAGTCACGTCAGACTGAAGGTCGTGGATCCTGCAGACAACATCACGATCACGCGGCACACATGTGTCGTTGACCGGGAGAGCAATTTGTAGTCACGCCAGACTGAAGGTCGTGGATCCTGCAGACAACATCACGATCACGCGGCACACATGTGTCGTTGACCGGGAGAGCAATTTGTAGTCACGCCAGACTGAAGGTCGTGGATCCTGCAGACAACATCACGATCACGCGGCACACATGTGTCGTTGACCGGGAGAGCAATTTGTAGTCACGCCAGACTGAAGGTCGTGGATCCTGCAGACAACATCACGATCACGCGGCACACATGTGTCGTTGACCGGGAGAGCAATTTGTAGTCACGCCAGACTGAAGGTCGTGGATCCTGCAGACAACATCACGATCACGCGGCACACATGTGTCGTTGACCGGGAGAGCAATTTGTAGTCACGTCAGACTGAAGGTCGTGGATCCTGCAGACAACATCACGATCACGCGGCACACATGTGTCGTTGACCGGGAGAGCAATTTGTAGTCACGCCAGACTGAAGGTCGTGGATCCTGCAGACAACATCACGATCACGCGGCACACATGTGTCGTTGACCGGGAGAGCAATTTGTAGTCACGCCAGACTGAAGGTCGTGGATCCTGCAGACAACATCACGATCACGCGGCACACATGTGTCGTTGACCGGGAGAGCAATTTGTAGTCACGTCAGACTGAAGGTCGTGGATCCTGCTGACAACATCACGATCACGCGGCACACATGTGTCGTTGACCGGGAGAGCAATTTGTAGTCACGCCAGACTGAAGGTCGTGGATCCTGCAGACAACATCACGATCACGCGGCACACATGTGTCGTTGACCGGGAGAGCAATTTGTAGTCACGCCAGACTGAAGGTCGTGGATCCTGCAGACAACATCACGATCACGCGGCACACATGTGTCGTTGACCGGGAGAGCAATTTGTAGTCACGCCAGACTGAAGGTCGTGGATCCTGCAGACAACATCACGATCACGCGGCACACATGTGTCGTTGACCGGGAGAGCAATTTGTAGTCACGTCAGACTGAAGGTCGTGGATCCTGCAGACAACATCACGATCACGCGGCACACATGTGTCGTTGACCGGGAGAGCAATTTGTAGTCACGCCAGACTGAAGGTCGTGGATCCTGCAGACAACATCACGATCACGCGGCACACATGTGTCGTTGACCGGGAGAGCAATTTGTAGTCACGCCAGACTGAAGGTCGTGGATCCTGCAGACAACATCACGATCACGCGGCACACATGTGTCGTTGACCGGGAGAGCAATTTGTAGTCACGCCAGACTGAAGGTCGTGGATCCTGCAGACAACATCACGATCACGCGGCACACATGTGTCGTTGACCGGGAGAGCAATTTGTAGTCACGTCAGACTGAAGGTCGTGGATCCTGCAGACAACATCACGATCACGCGGCACACATGTGTCGTTGACCGGGAGAGCAATTTGTAGTCACGCCAGACTGAAGGTCGTGGATCCTGCAGACAACATCACGATCACGCGGCACACATGTGTCGTTGACCGGGAGAGCAATTTGTAGTCACGCCAGACTGAAGGTCGTGGATCCTGCAGACAACATCACGATCACGCGGCACACATGTGTCGTTGACCGGGAGAGCAATTTGTAGTCACGCCAGACTGAAGGTCGTGGATCCTGCAGACAACATCACGATCACGCGGCACACATGTGTCGTTGACCGGGAGAGCAATTTGTAGTCACGCCAGACTGAAGGTCGTGGATCCTGCAGACAACATCACGATCACGCGGCACACATGTGTCGTTGACCGGGAGAGCAATTTGTAGTCACGCCAGACTGAAGGTCGTGGATCCTGCAGACAACATCACGATCACGCGGCACACATGTGTCGTTGACCGGGAGAGCAATTTGTAGTCACGTCAGACTGAAGGTCGTGGATCCTGCAGACAACATCACGATCACGCGGCACACATGTGTCGTTGACCGGGAGAGCAATTTGTAGTCACGCCAGACTGAAGGTCGTGGATCCTGCAGACAACATCACGATCACGCGGCACACATGTGTCGTTGACCGGGAGAGCAATTTGTAGTCACGCCAGACTGAAGGTCGTGGATCCTGCAGACAACATCACGATCACGCGGCACACATGTGTCGTTGACCGGGAGAGCAATTTGTAGTCACGTCAGACTGAAGGTCGTGGATCCTGCAGACAACATCACGATCACGCGGCACACATGTGTCGTTGACCGGGAGAGCAATTTGTAGTCACGCCAGACTGAAGGTCGTGGATCCTGCAGACAACATCACGATCACGCGGCACACATGTGTCGTTGACCGGGAGAGCAATTTGTAGTCACGCCAGACTGAAGGTCGTGGATCCTGCAGACAACATCACGATCACGCGGCACACATGTGTCGTTGACCGGGAGAGCAATTTGTAGTCACGTCAGACTGAAGGTCGTGGATCCTGCAGACAACATCACGATCACGCGGCACACATGTGTCGTTGACCGGGAGAGCAATTTGTAGTCACGCCAGACTGAAGGTCGTGGATCCTGCAGACAACATCACGATCACGCGGCACACATGTGTCGTTGACCGGGAGAGCAATTTGTAGTCACGCCAGACTGAAGGTCGTGGATCCTGCAGACAACATCACGATCACGCGGCACACATGTGTCGTTGACCGGGAGAGCAATTTGTAGTCACGTCAGACTGAAGGTCGTGGATCCTGCAGACAACATCACGATCACGCGGCACACATGTGTCGTTGACCGGGAGAGCAATTTGTAGTCACGTCAGACTGAAGGTCGTGGATCCTGCAGACAACATCACGATCACGCGGCACACATGTGTCGTTGACCGGGAGAGCAATTTGTAGTCACGTCAGACTGAAGGTCGTGGATCCTGCAGACAACATCACGATCACGCGGCACACATGTGTCGTTGACCGGGAGAGCAATTTGTAGTCACGCCAGACTGAAGGTCGTGGATCCTGCAGACAACATCACGATCACGCGGCACACATGTGTCGTTGACCGGGAGAGCAATTTGTAGTCACGTCAGACTGAAGGTCGTGGATCCTGCAGACAACATCACGATCACGCGGCACACATGTGTCGTTGACCGGGAGAGCAATTTGTAGTCACGCCAGACTGAAGGTCGTGGATCCTGCAGACAACATCACGATCACGCGGCACACATGTGTCGTTGACCGGGAGAGCAATTTGTAGTCACGCCAGACTGAAGGTCGTGGATCCTGCAGACAACATCACGATCACGCGGCACACATGTGTCGTTGACCGGGAGAGCAATTTGTAGTCACGTCAGACTGAAGGTCGTGGATCCTGCTGACAACATCACGATCACGCGGCACACATGTGTCGTTGACCGGGAGAGCAATTTGTAGTCACGCCAGACTGAAGGTCGTGGATCCTGCAGACAACATCACGATCACGCGGCACACATGTGTCGTTGACCGGGAGAGCAATTTGTAGTCACGCCAGACTGAAGGTCGTGGATCCTGCAGACAACATCACGATCACGCGGCACACATGTGTCGTTGATCGACTTACTGCCATGTCAGACTGATGGTCGTAGATCCCATGTGTCGTTGGCTGGGAGGCAGCGACTTACAGCCTCGTCAGACTGATGGTAGTGGATCCTACAGACGACTTCAAGGTAACGCGGAGGTTCTGCTCTTCGTATTGTCAAGGGAGTAGTAGTAAGAACACGTCTTTGTAACTGATATCACTAGCGCAAGACAATGTTGAGTGACTGCCTTAACCCGGGGAAACGAGCTTGGGCGAGGTCACCGGGGGGTTAGGAAGAGTGGGAAAACCTGACTGTTTCTTTGAGCCATCCCCACCCTGAAGGCTGTGTGAAGTTCTCTTATCGACGAGTAACCGATGAACCTGGACGAGCCGTCGAAGGAGAAGCGAGGCCCCAAGCGTGCGCCTGAGCGACGATCAAGACGAGCTAAAGAGGCGAACGCATGTCACATCACGTGCGAAGAGATAACCGCGCAGCCGGCGATGCAGATTATCGCCACAGATTCTTTGCATTCTAACCAACCCAAACTCTTATCGACTTTCGTGGTGCATCGACTTCCTCAGTGAAACTGTGAGCACACACGTGCCGCTGTCCGGGACCTTTGCCACTTGCAAAAAAGCACACTGTTTTGTTTTCCAGGGGAAGGGACCGTGGGATGATAGAATGGCACACACTCACCCCGGAAGCCCGCGAAGAAGCGCTCAGCATGGGCTGGGCCGGCGCTGCCATCGTGACGACGGTCGCCGGGCTGGAGCAACGGGGGCACGATCGGGCGGGGGGCGCTGAGGGCCCGCCGCGCCGGCTGCAGGTGATCACGGACCTGGCGCAGGCGAAGGCGCAGGGGAAGTTCGGCGCCGCGGCCAGCCACAAGCAGGCCGACGGCCCGTGGACCTTGGTCGGCGTGACCCTGGACGATTACGCCAACTTGCCCGACGCTGCGGCGACGGCTTGGGCGGACATCATCACCATCAACGTCGCCACCGTCCGCGGCAGCCTCGAACACACGGCTCGCGCCCTGTCGCTGCTGCGGCCCGCCAAAAAAGGGCGCCAACCCGTATTTGAGGTCGTCACTGCTCCCGTCATCCAAAGCGGCCGCGCCGCCCGGCGGTCCTTCATCGAGCTGCTGAAGCAGCTGGCCAAGTGGACCAACGGCGCGCGGATTGTGCTGTCATCCGGCGCGAGCGACCCTACGCTGGTCCGAAGGCCCGAAGATCTCGCGAACCTGCTCTGCCTCGCGGGACTCCCGTACGCCGCGGCGGCCGCGTCGCTGGCGGCGACCAACCAGCAGCTCTCGTCGCTGTCCGACGACCGGCGCCGCGCCGCGGCCGCCGTCCCCACCCCCTTCGGTCTGTCCGGGACCAAGCGTGCGCGGTCTACGCGGAAAAGCGCCCCGGCGGCGCCGGAGGAGACTGGAAAGAGAGGTGGAGGCCCCCCCCCAGCCCCCGCAGGAGCGGCGCCGAGTGTGATGGACCTTTCTTCGGAGGGGCTCACGCACTCAACGATCGACTTATACGCAGGAGCGGCACCGACCGCGGACGTGGCAGTGGCAGTGGCAGTGGGGCACCCTTCAAAAACGCAGGGCCGGGCGACCTTGGACGACAGCTCCGAGTCGGATTCGTCGGCGGGCGCAGACCCGCCGCCGCCGGCCGCGGCGCGAACCGTCGAGTCTGCCGCAAGGGGAGCAGAGCCCCCGCGGAAGGTGCGGGCGGTCACGAAGAAGAAGTCCGCCGGGCTCAAGAGGGCCCGCTGACTCCGACTTCCCCTATATACCAGACAGACAACCCAGACTGCCTGTCTACACGACACTGTGGGGGGTTCAGCGCTGATGATGGTCCATCTTCTGTGTCCGTGGCTTCAAGGACCGAAACAAGGGTGTCGGGGGGACCCGTGCAGTGTTGAGTCCCAGCTCCGTACGCAACAGTTGGCCGCGCCACCTGACGGGCCTTCATCGAGCTGCTGAAGCAGCTGGCCAAGTGGACCAACGGCGGGCCGATTGTGCTGTCATCCGGCGCGAGCGACCCTACGCTGGTCCGAAGGCCCGACGCCGCGGCGGCCGCGTCGCTGGCGGCGACCAACCAGCAGCTCGCGTCGCTGTCCGACGACCGGCGCCGCGCCGCGGCCGCCGTCCCCACCCCCTTCGGTCTGTCCGGGACCAAGCGTGCGCGGTCTACGCGGAAAAGCGCCCCGGCGGCGCCGGAGGAGACTGGAAAGAGAGGTGGAGGCCCCCCCCCAGCCCCCGCAGGAGCGGCGCCGAGTGTGATGGACCTTTCTTCGGAGGGGCTCACGCACTCAACGGTCGAGGAGCGGCGCCGACCGCGGACGTGGCAGTGGCAGTGGCAGTGGGGCACCCTTCGAAAACGCAGGGCCGGGCGACCTTGGACGACAGCTCCGAGTCGGATTCGTCGGCGGGCGCAGACCCGCCGCCGCCGGCCGCGGGTCGAACCGTCGAGTCTGCCGCAAAGGGAGCAGAGCCCCCGCGGAAGGTGCGGGCCGTCACGAAGAAGAAGTCCGCCGGCTCAAGAGGGCCCGCTCTTTCCGCCCGCACCGAGCCTCGTCGACGAAACCTGCTCTTGTTGTGCTGCTGATCCGCGCCTCCGCGCCTAGCCTGAAGCACTCTTCGTGTCAGGTACATCTTGTCCGGCAAGACTCCGAATCAGTGTCACGAATGTTCGGCAATAATATTATTATGAACACATATGCGGGATGCTTCTGTGTCTGCGATGCTCTTACCATCCTAGGCTGCATGCGCAGTGTTGCACAAAATGAGTTTGGAAGCTTTTTTGGGGTATCTCGATGATACCAGCGCACGAAGCAGCACCGATCTCTCTTTCGTACTCCCTCCGCTTCTTGCCACTTTGTCGAGCCTGAATCAGATCTTCTGTCGGTGCCCCAGTCTCAGCGCTCTTACCAAGTCGCACCTCGCATTTTCTTGTTTGCTTGGCTCAAGTCTGGTTGGGATCACCATAGCAAGTACGCGCCTGAACTATATGGGTTCTGTAGAGTAGTCGTTGCGCTTTGGCTGGGGTTTTAAGCAGTGCACGTGCTTGTGTTCAGCGCAACAAGCGCGAAGGCTCAAGGCGCGCCACGCCTTGATGCTTTGGTTTGAGAAGTCGGTAGCCACCGACCCGGAGGCTCGTGGATCCAGTGCCGCTGAAGCACGCGGGCCGGGCCTAGCTGCATCCCCAAACGAAACGGGGCCAAGAAAACAGAAAGTGCCCATCATTTGAAACCCGTGGAAGGAACCATCCCCCCCCCCCGGGGGTCAGCCTTCTTGTTTTTGTTGAGAGGCAAGTAGCGCCTGAACACGAAACTAAGATTTCCCCCCCGGGTGAGCTAGTCTGACACAAGCTGGCAACAGGGGGGGTGGAAAAGGATGTAAACTGCGCAGAACTTCATCAACTGGCACGCAGGACGCAACCGGAGGAAAGAGGGGCGAGGTCTCAGCAACACTCCAAGCACCCATCCAGGACTACACACGCCGCCGGTTTTTTTCTCCTCAACACCCCAGTTCCATTAAGAAAAAAAAACCCCCACACGTCCCCTCGTTTCCTCCCTGCTTTCTGGCAACAAGGCCTTCTTAGATAGATACACGCAAGAGAAACATTTTCTTCAACAGCTCCCTCGGAGGCCGCGAAAAAGCCGCTTGAAAGAAAGGGGAAAGCGAACCACATACAGAACCCCCGAGAAAACGTAGAGAAGAGCGAAGAGAAAAAAAAGGGACGAACGTTTCATTGTGTGTTTGAGTGTCTGAGAAGGTACTGACCTTTTTTTTTTGGGCGCTCGAAGAGAAAAAAAGGGGACGAACGTTTCATTGTGTGTTTGAGTGTCTGAGAAGGTACTGACCTTTTTTTTTGGGCGCTCGAAAAGAACAAATCACCCCCTCCCCCCTCAGCACAGAAAGAATATAAAAAGAGAAGAAGCTCGAAGTCGGTGTTCCTCTTCGCTGTTTATTTGCTTTCTGGCACGCTCGTCGCCGGCTCGTCGAGTCTCCCGCCCATCTCGATCTCGAGTTACCATAGCTGAGTTATGATGGCTGTGGCTCCAGCGTTTTATTCTAGCAACAACGCGTTCAGCCAGCAAGCTGTGTGGCCCACGAACAGCAGCAACAACGTACATGCCGCGCACAGGAACCAGTCAAGAACGCCTCAAGGCCCCTTGACCTTCACCGACAGAAGCGGTATGTTCCACCTTTTCGTTTCGTGTACAACGCGCCCGAGTAGCCGCCGCAGTGGCGGATCTCGAAAAGCGTGGCAACATTCGAGCACGACAAGCCAGTTCAGACCGGCCTCTTCGGCAGCAGCCTCGTTCAACCGAGCTTCTGCGAAAGCATCCGACAAAAATGTCTCCATTATCGCCTTGTTGTTGCGTTAGTGGTTTAGTCCTTTGACAGAGTGAGCCGATGCCTCTCATCTCACTTTTAAAAGCACGGCTGAGTCACGCATGCTCTTTACAGGCGCTAGCGTCCAACATTTCGCACGCGCGTCGCAGTCGTTGGGTGGTATTGACAACGGGTTTCATCGGACACTCGGATGAGCTTCGTTACTTCACCGCCGCAGGTTCCCCCCTGCCCTGGAAGGTCCGCTTGGCTGCCTTCGGGTTGCGTTTCCGCGTTGGTGTTGTTGCTTCGCTTTTGAACTCCTTCTTCGACTTCGCACGGTCCCAACCCGTCCTGGTCTGCCTGTCTTGCGCTCACTCTGCGCAGTTCGTCTCTCCTGCTTGACTTCGTGCTTCCATCGAGCCTGCTTGCGCTCCCATCCCGATGGGCAATGCGTTTGAGGTCGAAAAGTGCCATTCAGTGTTGCAGCTTTGCGGAGAGCCTGCGGTACAGCTCGCACCTTGTCGCTGACCTTCTTCGCCGTCTGCTCTCGTGTCACGGCTTCAAACGCCTGCTGGCTCGCCATTTGTGGCCTTTTGTTGAGTCCGACCATGTTCCCGCCTCCGAGAGACGTTCTAGTTGCGTTAGTGGTGTGGTCCTTTGACAGAGTGAGCCGATGCCTCTCATCTCACCTTTAAAACACGGCTGAGTCACGCATGCCCTTGACAGACGCTAGCGTCCGACATTTTGCACGCGCTTCGCAGTCGTTGGGTGGTATTGACAACGGGTTTCATTGACACTCGGATGAGCTTCGTTACTTCACCGCCGCAGGTTCCCCCCTGCCCTGGGAGGTCTGCTTGGCTGCCTTCGGGTTGCGTTTCCGCGTTGGTGTTGTTGCTTCGCTTTCGGACTCCTTCTTCGACTTCGCCCGGTCCCTCTTCTTGTTGCGTTAGTGGGGATTCATTTGCAAGCAAATGAGTACACACTATACCATAAATCAAGAACGAGCGCATGGGATTCAAGGTTGTCCTGACCTCGCCTCGATAATCTCAAATGGCGGTGTTAACATTCCACGGAAGGGATCGTTCGCGATTCAAGAAGAGGGATGCCGATTAGAATGAGTATGAATGACATACCACATGCTCGAAAGACATGGAGGGAATACAAAATGAATCGATCATGTGCCAATGAAAATGCAGAAGTCAAGACCGTTCCTCTCCCATGGACTCGTTCCCGATCCGAGTTAGCATAGTCGTATGCTCTCGATCAAATGGTCGAGGTAATCGGGAAGACACATCCCTGTCGTTGTCGCTGCTGCTGCAAACGATGCCGTCTCAGGATCGAGGGAAGTCGTTTTGGCACCCGCGCCACTCCGAACGAGAAATCAAAGGTGACAATGCCAGGGGGAGGAGTGCATTCGCAAAAGGCTAAAACCTGAAGGATTTGACAGACCCAGGTGGAGCAGCTATCGACACAACCCGGGGAATTTTGCTAGGTCAGGACTTCGCCCGAACAAAGTCTCTTCGAAAACGCGCCCCTCTCACCCAAACCCTATTGTATGCAGGCATCAAACAAACAATTTCGCTCACGTACAACGCCAACGACCAAGGTCAAGTCGTGCAATGCTGTGACCCGTTCAATGAGAGGATCTACTTCCTGCCGCTCGACATGCTCGACCGAACATACGGTATACAACCTTTTCTCGACCCCTGTGTCTAACCAGGGTTTCAGTAGGCCGGGTAGGGGTCGGTCGTGCTGTAGCCAACACGAAACACAAGTATGGGTTTAAAGCCGGGCGTACGCGTTCTGCAAAGAAACCACAATACATCCCTCGAAGGAATGTACTTGGTGTCGGTCACAAACAGTCCCGGGCATGGCTAGTCCTTACTTGCTCTAAGAGAACCGGGTCACCCGGAGACCCCCTAAAATTCCGGAATCTCAAGCGAACTTCAACCCTCAAAAAGAAACTCGTTCTGATGCAAACCGCCTCGTTCGAACACTGCGTCAAGACTTCCTGAGGACCAGTCTCAGGGCGACTTCAAAGGGCCAGTCTGGACCAGTCTCAGGGCGACTTCAGTCTGGACCAGTCTGCCATATCTAAACTCAACAGGGTCTTTTTTCAGGGCTGACGGCTTCAAGTCCGTTCCCTTGACTCCTGTTTCACCAGATATTAGGTAGGGCAGCAATAATCTTGTCGTTGTTCGATTCGTGCGCGTCGTTGATCAGAAGACGAGGCATTTCGCTACCTTACGAGTGCCATATTTAGTCGCGCTTAACCTGATCCCTAAGACCCCTGAGGACAGTTTCACTTCTAGACCCCTGAAGACCAGTTTCACTTCTAGACCCCTGAAGACCAGTTTCACTTCTAGACCCCTGAAGACCAGTTTCACTTCTAGACCCCTGAAGACCAGTTTCACTTCTAGACCCCTGAAGACCAGTTTCACTTCTAGACCCCTGAAGACCAGTTTCACTTCTAGACCCCTGAAGACCAGTTTCACTTCTAGACCCCTGAAGACCAGTTTCACTTCTAGACCCCTGAAGACCAGTTTCACTTCTAGACCCCTGAAGACCAGTTTCACTTCTAGACCCCTGAAGACCAGTTTCACTTCTAGACCCCTGAAGACCAGTTTCACTTCTAGACCCCTGAAGACCAGTTTCACTTCTAGACCCCTGAAGACCAGTTTCACTTCTAGACCCCTGAAGACCAGTTTCACTTCTAGACCCCTGAAGACCAGTTTCACTTCTAGACCCCTGAAGACCAGTTTCACTTCTAGACCCCTGAAGACCAGTTTCACTTCTAGACCCCTGAAGACCAGTTTCACTTCTAGACCCCTGAAGACCAGTTTCACTTCTAGACCCCTGAAGACCAGTTTCACTTCTAGACCCCTGAAGACCAGTTTCACTTCTAGACCCCTGAAGACCAGTTTCACTTCTAGACCCCTGAAGACCAGTTTCACTTCTAGACCCCTGAAGACCAGTTTCACTTCTAGACCCCTGAAGACCAGTTTCACTTCTAGACCCCTGAAGACCAGTTTCACTTCTAGACCCCTGAAGACCAGTTTCACTTCTAGACCCCTGAAGACCAGTTTCACTTCTAGACCCCTGAAGACCAGTTTCACTTCTAGACCCCTGAAGACCAGTTTCACTTCTAGACCCCTGAAGACCAGTTTCACTTCTAGACCCCTGAAGACCAGTTTCACTTCTAGACCCCTGAAGACCAGTTTCACTTCTAGACCCCTGAAGACCAGTTTCACTTCTAGACCCCTGAAGACCAGTTTCACTTCTAGACCCCTGAAGACCAGTTTCACTTCTAGACCCCTGAAGACCAGTTTCACTTCTAGACCCCTGAAGACCAGTTTCACTTCTAGACCCCTGAAGACCAGTTTCACTTCTAGACCCCTGAAGACCAGTTTCACTTCTAGACCCCTGAAGACCAGTTTCACTTCTAGACCCCTGAAGACCAGTTTCACTTCTAGACCCCTGAAGACCAGTTTCACTTCTAGACCCCTGAAGACCAGTTTCACTTCTAGACCCCTGAAGACCAGTTTCACTTCTAGACCCCTGAAGACCAGTTTCACTTCTAGACCCCTGAAGACCAGTTTCACTTCTAGACCCCTGAAGACCAGTTTCACTTCTAGACCCCTGAAGACCAGTTTCACTTCTAGACCCCTGAAGACCAGTTTCACTTCTAGACCCCTGAAGACCAGTTTCACTTCTAGACCCCTGAAGACCAGTTTCACTTCTAGACCCCTGAAGACCAGTTTCACTTCTAGACCCCTGAAGACCAGTTTCACTTCTAGACCCCTGAAGACCAGTTTCACTTCTAGACCCCTGAAGACCAGTTTCACTTCTAGACCCCTGAAGACCAGTTTCACTTCTAGACCCCTGAAGACCAGTTTCACTTCTAGACCCCTGAAGACCAGTTTCACTTCTAGACCCCTGAAGACCAGTTTCACTTCTAGACCCCTGAAGACCAGTTTCACTTCTAGACCCCTGAAGACCAGTTTCACTTCTAGACCCCTGAAGACCAGTTTCACTTCTAGACCCCTGAAGACCAGTTTCACTTCTAGACCCCTGAAGACCAGTTTCACTTCTAGACCCCTGAAGACCAGTTTCACTTCTAGACCCCTGAAGACCAGTTTCACTTCTAGACCCCTGAAGACCAGTTTCACTTCTAGACCCCTGAAGACCAGTTTCACTTCTAGACCCCTGAAGACCAGTTTCACTTCTAGACCCCTGAAGACCAGTTTCACTTCTAGACCCCTGAAGACCAGTTTCACTTCTAGACCCCTGAAGACCAGTTTCACTTCTAGACCCCTGAAGACCAGTTTCACTTCTAGACCCCTGAAGACCAGTTTCACTTCTAGACCCCTGAAGACCAGTTTCACTTCTAGACCCCTGAAGACCAGTTTCACTTCTAGACCCCTGAAGACCAGTTTCACTTCTAGACCCCTGAAGACCAGTTTCACTTCTAGACCCCTGAAGACCAGTTTCACTTCTAGACCCCTGAAGACCAGTTTCACTTCTAGACCCCTGAAGACCAGTTTCACTTCTAGACCCCTGAAGACCAGTTTCACTTCTAGACCCCTGAAGACCAGTTTCACTTCTAGACCCCTGAAGACCAGTTTCACTTCTAGACCCCTGAAGACCAGTTTCACTTCTAGACCCCTGAAGACCAGTTTCACTTCTAGACCCCTGAAGACCAGTTTCACTTCTAGACCCCTGAAGACCAGTTTCACTTCTAGACCCCTGAAGACCAGTTTCACTTCTAGACCCCTGAAGACCAGTTTCACTTCTAGACCCCTGAAGACCAGTTTCACTTCTAGACCCCTGAAGACCAGTTTCACTTCTAGACCCCTGAAGACCAGTTTCACTTCTAGACCCCTGAAGACCAGTTTCACTTCTAGACCCCTGAAGACCAGTTTCACTTCTAGACCCCTGAAGACCAGTTTCACTTCTAGACCCCTGAAGACCAGTTTCACTTCTAGACCCCTGAAGACCAGTTTCACTTCTAGACCCCTGAAGACCAGTTTCACTTCTAGACCCCTGAAGACCAGTTTCACTTCTAGACCCCTGAAGACCAGTTTCACTTCTAGACCCCTGAAGACCAGTTTCACTTCTAGACCCCTGAAGACCAGTTTCACTTCTAGACCCCTGAGGTCCTATGCCGGAACCCACTCCCCCGCACCGCAGGTCTCGAGACGCAAATCCAGAACAAGACCGGCAGGCGGGCGCAGATTTGCATGAAGCACCAGATGCTGAAGTGCAACGTCCGCGAGAAGTGCCTGCAGATCCACGCCGACCACAACATGGTAGAAGCGCTGCGGCAGGTGTACGTTGCGGACAGGAAGGCGTACGTCAGCGACTTGCTGGTCCTCGACCCGACCGACGGGAAGAACGAAATTCTGACGTTCAAGTACAGCGAGATCGAGGCCGGCACCGCGAAGGAAAACTACCGGAAGGCTGCCGACCGTGGCAACAAGCAGCAGAAGAACATCCTGTGCGCCTCGTTCGTCGAGTCCGGCTGCTGCGTCCAGGGCTCTCAATGCCCGCGCATGCACGTCGCCCGCGAGAAGTACCAGCGCGTCAAGAACAGCCGCTCCGTCTCCACCCGCAGCACCAAGCACCACGCGCACGCGAAGGGCGACCCCTACCACCGCTCGAACCCGTGCAGCCAGTTCCAACCCTCCGACAACGCAGGCCCGCCCCAGCAGCAGCATCAACCGCAGCAGCAGCAGCAGCAGCAGCAGCAGCAGCAGCAGCAGCAGCAGCAGCAACAGCAGCAGTTCGCCCACGGCGGCTTCGCCGTGATGGATTCGAGAATGTCGGCCATCGCGGCAAACAGGTTCGCCGCGCCGTCCGCGTTCGCGCCCAGCGGCGGGCCGCAGCTTGACGTGCACGACTCCGAGTTCCAGCAGCAGGCGTTCGCCGGCGGGATCGACGCTTACGGCGTGGCCGCTGGCGTGCCGCTGCCGCGTGTCATGGAGCAGCAGCCTGTGGGGCAGATTCTGGTGGACGCCGTGAACCGCTTCGCGAACGCTCCCATGCCGGGGATGGCGGGCATGAAGGAAGCAGGGGACGACCTGCTGTGGCCTTCGATCGACGAGCTGGTTACAGGCCCGGTGTCGTGCGAGGAGGACCTGGCTGCTGGGGATAGCCCTTCGTCGCAAGGCTTGACTTGGCCTGGGAGCAGCCTGCCCCGGTCTTCATTCGCGACGGTTGGCAACGGATCAAATTCCAGTGTCAACGAGTCGCCTTCGGGATCAACCTGCATGGATGCATCTATGCGGCACAGCCTGCCCGACGTCTTCGTGGACTCGGGGGCCTCCAGCTCCTACGAACCAGTCCTTTCGCAACAGCCTTCGCCCCCTGTCTCGAACGAGTTCTGCAAGGTCGTCTCGCATGTTGATTTCTCCCCGGCCCGAGGGGGCTCAAGGCCTCACGACGTGGTCGTCATGGAAGGCATCAACGACGAGTTTCGGCAGTCCGCTGACGTCAAAAGTGTCATCGAGTGGTTGGAGCTGGACGAGTGACTTTGCTAGTACGTGAGAATTATGGGGTGGTCCAGTACTGTTCAGCAGAAATCTTCACAACTTTTCACAATCATTGTTTTTTTCTTGTTGCGTTCGGTGGGGAGTCGTTTGCATGCAAATGAGTACCACACCATCGTTAGTTCTGCAGAGTTCTGCAAAGTTCTGCAAAGCGCGGCAAACGTGACCCCTTCTGGAGTCACGAAGCGAAAAGCTGCAGAGAGTGTGGTACTCATTTGCTTGCAAAATTTAATGACTCCCCTACCAACGCAACAACAAGGGATACAACCATACTCTGGTGAAAGCACCCCTTGTCAATACCACCCAATGACTGCGACGGGCGTGCGAAATGTCGGACGCTAGCGTCTGTCAAGTGCATGCGTGACTCATCCTTGTTTTAAAGGTGAGATGAGAGGCATCGGCTCACTCTGTCGAAGGACCATACTACTAACGCAACAAGAAGACGTATTGATGTGAAATTCTGTGAAGGTTTCCTGCTAAAAAAAAACAGGTGGATCACCCCAGAATAGCGGGGGAGGGGGAAGTTGGGAAGGGTTCGTGCGCCTGTATGCTGGTTGCTGGTTTCTTAGTTGCGAAGTTGGCCCTATACCGTTGTTGTTACGAAAACGGAAAAAAAGGAACCAAAAAAACGAACAAAGGAAAAACGCTTCCTCAATCTACCTTGCGGAAGCTCTGCTTGCTGAGTCTGACGAGGCGTCCTGCTCATTTGCAAGACCGCAAGACCGAACCCAGAACCCAGAAAATCAAGCCACACTGCGCATGGACAACGAGGGGATATTTTCCCTCCCCCTCGGGCTCTTGGGTGGCTTGACGACCGCTGCAGCATTCGCGCAGGCAGACTGTTCAAAAACGGCGTTTCCTCAGATGAGGAGACGGAACTGTTTGTCACATAACCGTCCTTCACGCTGTGCAGAGAATGGGAAGATTGACGGGGGGGAGCCGAATAATCACAACCCGCACATGGTGCTGCGCAACCTTTCTCTTTTTACATGAGCGCCAGCTTGGAAGGAAATGCTCGACGAAGCTGCCGGACAAAGAACCGAAGGAATCCCAAGTACCGTAACTACCGAACCAAGTGTTGAACGGATGTGAGGTCATGCGGGTCTACCCTACAAGACACACAAACACAACAGGGAAAAAAGTCCTGAGTGAAAAAACAACACACAATGGCGTAAGCGAAGAACAAAGAAGGGGATGAAATGAAGCTTTTTTTGCTTTGCTTGTTTGTCCAATACCATACTACTGATTTCCACGGGGAGGCTCCCCAATATTCCGACTTTTTGCACCATATTTCGAAAGACCGAACGATCCCAACGAAAATGAAGATATCCAATCCAAAGAATGCACGCTAGGCATCGACGGCACTTCCAGCAGCCGCCGGCGAGGAAAGAAAAAAATGGAAGAAGGGAAGCAAATGCTTCGCATCGGGGCAAGAACGGTCAACGGCAACTGAAGCCTGGTGCCACTCCGTCCACTCCCCTGGGGTGCCGTCTCAACGGGCTCATGTTCAGTGCAAGCGCCACGCCTTGATGCTCTTTCTTTTTTGGTTCAGGACATCGGCAGCCACGTGACCTTTCGCCTCGTGACTCTGCCGATATGTACTGCCAAACCCGTTGAGCGTGACTGATCCGTGTTGCAAGCTCCCCAGTGCACACTTATGCTAATCCTGCAGGGAATAGTTGACTAGATATATATATATCTATAGGTCTTGAGTTTGTGCTAACCACGATTTCGGAAGCCGGGAGAACCTACAAAGCCAAAAGCAGGACCGACCCCCCCGTTCGTAAGAAAAAGCGAAGAATAACAACACCTTCTTTTTTCCATCTGTCTCTGTCAAGAGCTGCAACGCAACTATCCTCGGGGTTACGTATCGGCCGGGTTTCCCGGGTTTCAAGACCGGTTCCGAAAATACAACCCCTTCCGGGCGGAGGGGAGGGAGGTTGTCCAGCGCGCAGAAAGCCTTCTGGGGAATCTGCGGGTCAAGCTCGAGAGTTTTACGACTTTACCGACCTGGCGCTCCCTTGGGAAGGTTTCGTAACACATCTCTTCACAACAGCAAACATGGATCCTTTTTGACGTGCCTTTGCTCTGGAGACCCAGCGTCCGAACTCCAGCTCAGGTTCTGGCGTTTTCGACATAAAAGTGTGTCCCCCCTCCGTAAAGGGTTGAAATGTTATTCGCCCCAGCCCGGATTACTGCATGCTCCAGTGCCCGCCACCCTGCACGAAACTGAGCCTGAGGGTCTCACGGACAAAAAGAGACCCGAGAAAACCAGGAATAGAGCTGGGAAAACGAAATCCTACCTTGCCCCCCCCCCCCCCCCCTTTCCCTTTTTTCCCGCAAAAAAAAAAAAAAAAAAAAAAAAAAAAAAAAAAAAAAAACGGAAAACTACATGAGAGCGCGCTCCAAAATAGACGAATGCACAGCAAATAGACCGCGAAGACTCCCCGCTTCTGCACGCACCCTCCCCAGATACTGAGTAAGTGTAAACACCTTTTTACACTACTACAAAAGAACCCATTCGACGAAGATCACCCCGAAGACTATAAACTACCGGATTCTCAACCGGACTTCATTCTACGAAGACACACGTACAAGCACACGTACTGCCACTACCGCAGATACAATACGCACACTAGTACGATACCTGAAAGGAACCTTTACGACAATGGTCCACCCGGAGACAATGAAGCCCTGGATCTCTAAGTGAACTTACACTCTTAAGAAAGGCGCGATCGGGGCTGGAGCTGCGCCGGCAAGAGCACGCATTTACTTAAGAGATCGTGGCAGAACGCATCAGCCTGAGCGGTGAAACCCCACACACGGCGTCTTTTCCTGAGGGTGCCGTCGTCTTTTGACAGAGTGAACCGATACCTTTCATCTCACCTTTACGACACGCATGCTCTTCACGCTAGCATCCGTCAGTAGCGCATGTCGTGTCACAGTCGTTGAATGGTTTTGACGAAGGGGTTCATTAGCCACTGCCACTCAAAACGTCTTCCCCTAAGGGTGGAAACCGGGTTACCAAAAAAAGAAGCGGCAACCGAAATCACGATCTCCTTCGAAGAAAACGTAAGCACTCTTCTTTCGCCCTCCGTGTGACGCTTGGCCACGAGCCAACGTTTGAAAACGCCTTCCCTCCTCTCCCCCGGAATCAGAACAAATCCCCCTCTGACTCTTGTCTCTCTTTCTCTTTGAAAAACAAATGATGCTGGCGTCAAAACATGCATAAGAGGCAGTGGTTCTGCCTATTCAGCCCCCTACGGACGAGGGGGGAGGGGAGTTGTGGTCTCGAGGGCGCAAAAAGACTTCTAGAAAAACACCCTCCGCCTCACAAGTCAAAACGGAGACTTCAATCCCCCGCTCTACGTTTTTGACATAAGTTTGTGCCCCGTCTGTAGGGTTATCCCTCCCCCCTCTCTCCCGCTACGAACAGCCGCCTGACAAGCTAGACTGCAGACACTCAGGTTCCGCGCTGATGATGGTCCGCCTATATGTGTCCGTGGCTTAAAGGACCGAAACACGGCGCAGACGGGACCAGTGCGGGTGTCGAGCACATATCCATTCCAAGCACGTTCTTGCAATCCCCCCTCCTTCCCCCAGCCAACGTTCGCGCTTTCACCGCGCGCCTCTCCTTTGCGTCCTGACCGTTTTTTTTTCTAGCCTTCTTTTTCAGTCCAAGAACAAAGCGTTCCAACTCAACAGTGGTGAACGGTCAGTTTCGGCTTTTCGGCTGCTTGACGGAGCAGGACGGATGCCCTCCACTGTCACCCCTGTGCTTTCGCCCTGGTCCTAGGTTCCCCAATTTTGCCATACCCATGCTTTTTCACACCGAGGGTCCTGAAGATCGTGTATCGAGAGAAGCTTTTTACCCTCATGCACTACACGAGGTTTCCGTTTCCGCTGAGCGTGGGACTGTTTAGCTGCCCCAGCCAAGCTCCCATCTGACTAGTGTCTCTACTCTTTGAGTTTGGCGGAAAGACGCGCGTATTGTACAAAGCCCATGCTCACGCCAAGGTCAGCTCAATTTGTTTTGCCGCCTCCTCCATGAGAGGCAGTGTCCTGCCTAATCATTAAGCTAAAGATTACCCCCCTTCCGGTAAGGAGTATCCGAAACCCGCCAACGTTTTCCCTCAAGGCGAAGGGTTCACGCAATCGGTGGCTTTCGCACTTTCCCGGGTGCAGCGGGGGGGAGTGGTGTTTTCCCAACCACCCGCCCTGCATTAAGTTTGACACTTGTCTGACTTTTGGGCAGTGACACGGGGCAGAGGGTGTATCGTATTGTCTTGCAGGAATGCAAATCCCGCGGGTTCCTGAGACTTCCCAAAATCTTCGCTAAAACCGGTTTGCGCACACACTCGGTTGCAGCGTACTTTCGCAGTACAAACGGGTGGCTCTCCCTTTTCACGAAGAGCAACCCAATACATGCGAAGCACAGAAATGTCGGGGGGAATCCAGCTGTCGCCTACTACGGCACTCGGCACTGCTGGCTAGAGTTCGTAGATAATGGCTGAAGTAAGGTGCTAGCCCCTGTGCGCTCCTGCAACGCAAAATAGAGCACAGGCGCTGCGCAACAAGAACACTTCAACAAGTCAACCTGAGACTTCTTCAATCCCCGAGTTTCAAGCGAACTTTTCCCTCTTTGAACAAAAGAACGAAACCAGAAGAATGCATTGGTCTTATTACGTAGAGCGCAACGAAAGAAAGAAAAAATGAAGAATGCACTAAAAACGTCTACCAAACAGAAGAAGAAACAGTCTAAACAAAACCAACAAAAAAAGAAAAAAAAAATGGATCGTCGGAAACACAAAAAGAAAAAGGCAAGAGGAATCTGCGGATAGGAGACGTTGTGAAAGTCATTCCGGAAGCAGAAGAGCAACCAAGAAACGAGGGCGACGGACGCCTTTTCATTCACTACGGGGGAACTTAACAGAAAGAGTGCCAGCACTACTCTTTCTAGACAGTACTTAATTCACTAAACCCTACTACATATACATGTGGTCCATGTACTTAAAGTGCTTAGGGAACGTGTCAGTTAGACTTTGGCGGACAATGTCCGGCATGGGGAGGGGGAGGCGAGGGGGCATCGGTAGCCTCTAAGACAAAGCCATGGTTTGCCATGCCGTCATCCGTCCGTCAAAAATATAAAGGTGGGGGAGGGGGGGATTGCAAGAACGTGCTTGGAATGGGTATGTGCTCAACACCGCACTGGTCCCGTCTGCGCCGTGTTTCGGTCCTTTAAGCCACGGACACAGGTGGGGTTCTCCGCTATGCCGGCAAGTGTCCGCCAAAGTCTAACTGACACGTTCCCTTAAAGGCTTTATCACGTGGGCGGCCCTGGGACTACCCCCCTCAGGCGACCCACTGTTTTATCTTTATACCATGCTACAACATTTATTGGAAAAGGTGAGCCAACAAGAAAACACCTTCGTCGTCAACAGATTCCTTCTCCGGGGTGGCCGGCAGGGTGGTTCGGAGGTAACGCGCGGCTGGGGGGGAGGTCAGGCATGCCAACTACCCCACCCTGATAGCAAAAACCCCGGATCAAGCACAGGAGGAAAGTATCTACCCCCTCACACAACACCCGCCGGAAGAGAAAATACTCGGGAGGGGCCATTTTCGACGGAGGTTGGCTGAGGAGGAGAAGGCAATCCGGCTCGAAATGGGTCTTTCTTGTGCTAACAATGCATTGTTGGGACTAGAAATTAGTAGGTGGCAGCGTACTGCATGAAACTTACCACAGCAGGTGAGTTCCGCTACTGCGCACAAACAAAAAAAGCGCCATACAAATCTTTTTAGCCACATGCAATGTGTGAGGAAACTGAACCGCCCAAGTAGGACCTTCTGATCGCCTATGTCACCTGAAACCACGTCCAGGATTTGGGTTCAGGGTAGTGCGGTCAACGAAAATCCGACTCGCGCCCAGTCCGGGTCTCTGCACCCAGCTCTGCCGCGCCTGTTGGTTGTCTCGGCATTTTGGGTTGAACGCTCACGCCCCCGGCACTAAACACGGATTTACCCGTGTTTTGTGCGGGCCGCAGCACACTTCCTTCCTGCCAACTGGAGGTCTCCCCGAGTATTTCCTCCCAAAGCAGGCTCTTAGTCAAAAAAAAAAAAAGGACCTACCAAAAAGGAATCAACCACCTCCGGGGGGCTAGTCCAACACTCGCTGTCGCAGCTTATGTTGGCAAAAAAGAGAGCGTTGGTGTTCTTCGCTTTCACGCTAGAAGAAAGAGGGGAGAGACTGGGGGGTGTCGTCGGGTACACGGTCACACTAGTCGTCGGGAAAACAGTCTTCTTACTAGTGAAAATACCTTACTGGGGGGTTTTCACAACTTATAGTCAGTGCTGATGATGGCCGAAAACGCGCCCGAACAACGACAGAAGGTTCTCACCAACACTCTCTCCCCGCGTGCAACCAGCTAAGAGCACGTTAAGAGATAGTCAGTAGCGACTTGTGCCTGTCTATCGTCACACGCACACGCGCACCCACGCACATGTTGCTGCGCATCAAGTTCGAACTACCAAACGCGCGCCTGAGCGCGACGATCAAGCTAGTCTAGTGCCGAAGCGTGGAGTTATCGGCCCAAACTCGGGTTTTTAGTGCCAGCAATCTTGCGAGTTGGTTGTAAAAAGAAAAAAGAGAATGCAACAGCCGAGAGCCGGAGACTTTAACACGGAGTTATGCGAACTTTTACCTTTGAAAAAGGAGGACCCGCCGTATGTTATGTGGATCGTGTCCGTAGTAGCAACGAATCAGGGGATTAGCTTCTATATCCACATATGGACTGTCAGTCCAAATTTGGAATAGCTTCCATGTCCAGATTTGGACTGTCAGTCCAAATTTGGAATAGCCGACGGGGAAAAAGAAGGAAAAAAACGGCACACCACCATCACCCAGGCCCCCGGCAGAGGTGGCCAACGTGCAATCCGAGGCACTCAGGGCCCAGTATTGTCGTGAAGATACGTCGCGTCGCGCTGTGTTGAGCCCATTTCTGAGTGAGGACGCAAAAAGCCGTTGGCGGTCCAAATTTAGAAAATGTGCCGGAGACCAAGCTAATACCCTGATACGAATGGCAAAAAAAGCTGGATCGTCGGAAACACAAAAAGGCAATCGCCGGCACACACACGCACTCTCACCCGCACACACACACACACACACACACACACACTCACTCTCTCTCTCCGCGTGTAGAGTCCACCCTTTTATAACAACCGCGTTTCCGACAACAAAAATAATTTAGCAATTTGCCGAGGGTCGACCGGGGGGCCTTTCGGACCCCCGGAATTTCAAGCGAGCGATTTCACTCCAAAAAAGGAGCGAACGCGGCCGGGGGGGGACCGCCGGGGACGAAAAGTTGAGCACGGCGAACGGAGGGGTTGCTGGGCGTGTCTGCACGCCTGTTGACACGCGACAAGGCCAAGCCATCGCACGGCAGACAAGCGCAAAATTGACCCGACAGGTGCATGGCGTCATTCTCACGGGTTGCTTGACTCTTGACTGTTCGGATGTGTGTAGTGCCCCGACGTCAGTCTTTCTCTGGCAGCAAAAAAAAAAGCTCACTCCGCAGTTTTCGGCCAAGTCGGTGACGAGGAAAAATCCCTGGCTGCATCTGGAAAACTGAGAACAGAAATGGTTGGATCAAAACCATTTCACCCATCCAAAACAGCCGGCGTTCGCATTTTCCAACCCCCTGGAGGTCGTCCACAGCTTCCCCCGTTGCAATCTCTGACCCCTCTCACCCCACACTTGCAGCTTCCTTTAACCATCTCGACGGGGGGACAACTTTGTGCATCGAAAACGTCTGAAGGAACCACTGTCCACGCATCTGTCATGCATGATGTCCATGCAGCCCGGCTTTGTACAAACGCCAGAGCATTTTCAGTATTGCACACGCACGCCCGCTGTGCATCAAAACGTATGAAGCAACTAGTGTTTCGGTGAAAACACTTGCTCTATTTTCACCTCTCTTCTGCCCATGTCCTCGATCGTGAGCAACGCGTGTTCTCCACACGTTTTCTGGGGTTTCAATCACGCCCCCTCTTCGTAAGCGGTTAAAGTTGTTTCCTAAAGCAAACAAGCACAATCTTCCAGTATAGTAAGAACTGGAGTGAACGCCGCCTGCCCTTCAGCTGCGGCTACACCCACAGTACAAGCTAAAGAAAGCTCAAACAAAACAATTCTCCCAAAAGACTTTCACTTTAAAAAAAAAAAGACTTCCCCCGAATAACAAGCAACTCCCGCGGTAGAACCCCCTACCAAAAGGAATCAACCACCTCCGGGCGGGCCACTTTGACGCTTGCTGTCGTCGGGGGAGAACAAAAAAAAAAAAAAAGAGACCCCGAAAAAGCGACCCCAGCAACTTCCGCCGGTACCGAAGACCTGCCCGAAGAAATTGACCGCCTTCGGGGCGCAATGAAGTGTCAGCTTGGAACTGTTACGAACAAGAGGAATCCAAATGGTTATTTAAACCACAGCATTTCGCTTCATCACAGCGGTGGCGAGTGGAATGTGGCTTCTGCCCAGTGCCCTGAATGTCAACGCTGAGAGATCAGGTCAGGTCTTGTCTCACACACACTTGCTGTGTCGCTGAGCCAGAATGAGAAGAGCTAAAAAGAGCTTGCACTCAAAAAAGACACAAGAAGAAGAAAGAGAAGAAAAAGGCCGCTCCTGGTCCAGGAACGTGACGCTCAACCACAGCTTGCAAAGCTTGAGTCGGAGGCAGCACAGTGTCACAACCCCGTCCGCTCTGCCCTGCGGCTGACCGTCTCGACGAGCTTGTGTTCAGCGCGAGTGCCAAGCCCCAAGGTGCGCCAAGCCTTGATGCTTTAGTTTGGGAAATCGGTAGCCACTTGACCCGTAGGCCCGTGGCTCTGCAGTACCGCCGAACACGTGAAGCTTGGCTCCCGTGTAGCAGGCTTTCCCTGGTACCCAAAAAGACACAAAAAACAAAAAAAATCTTCAACACTCTAGAAACAGTCTGAAAAGGCTGTTCTGCCCAAGTAAGGACCGCTGGTGAAGGCAAAGGATGATGATGCCGACAATCTGAGGCACTGTTCTGAAAAAGTGATGAGATAGGCCGAGTTGTGTGCGCTTAGCACACACCGGCAGTTCCCATCCAGAAGAGGACCTCGCTGAGATAGACTCGGTACTTCAAGTTCCGGCAGGGCAGGGTCTCTCGTGCAAACCCCTCACGTGTTGTTCGCTTTGTGCAACTACGCAGGCGTAACAGCCGTGCGGTGAAAGCCTTTTTCTCCAGCCCCAAAACATATACTGGACGCAAGAAAAGCTGTGCACGAACACAGACCTTATCGCAAGATCCGCAAGATCTCGATGTACTAAAGGGGGGGGGGGGGTCGAATACTAACAGTTATTTGACACACGTCTGGTTGTCTAAAAACACTACCACTATTTGATCCTGCTACTGTTCGGCTACCGAAACCTTTTTTAGTATTCGACAAATCGAATACAATAACACACAGGTGTTATTATTCGACCCCCCCCTTTAGTTGACACGTTGCACAGTTTCAGCTCCGGAAGGTTCACTCGGCCCAGTTCGACGCCAAGACATTCCATCTTTTGTGTCCTTCGGAGTCGAGCTCCAACATCTGCCGAGAGCGGATGAAGGACTTTTCGAAATGAGCACAAGGCAGTCCCTCGAGTATTTTCCCGGGCCATCTCGTCGGTACGTGACGTGAGTAGTAATTGGATCACGTGCGACTTGTCACAATCCGTTGCACACAACAAGTGCACGGCGGAACACAGGGACTGTAGCCCTGGAGCCTTACACCCACCCCCCTATTTCTCAATGCGTTGACAAATGCTTTGTGGCTACTGAAAATTAGTAGTTGGCAGCGTACTACATGCAACTTGCCAAACCAGGTGAGAATCGCTAGTGCACAAACAAACGTGTTTCATCACGGAACAAAGGGGGGGGAAAAAAAAAATCCCGGAAGTGAAGGAGGTCGCTTCTCTCACGGGCTTTCAGCGCTAACGCCAAGCTCCAAGGCACGCCACCCCTGGATGCTTTGATTTGGCACTTGGCCCGTAGACCCGTCACTCTGCAGTACCGACGAGCCGTGTTGCATCACGGTAGAGGAAAACAAACGGGCGTCATTCACGAATTCTCTGGAGTGGAGTGCTCGTGTCTTGCATGCTTTGATGATGGCACTCAGCCATGCCTGAATTCTGCCTAGAGTTAGAGACGCCGGCTTCCGCCCCCCCGGTACGAGCTCATGTCCAGCGCAAGCGCCAAGCCGTACACCACGCCTTGGTGCTTTGATTTTGGTAATTGGTAGCCACTTGACGGATGTCCAGCTTGGCTCCCGATTAGCAGGCCTTCCCCGGTATACACATGAGAGAGTGACCTGCTGCTCGATCCATCTTGCCTGATTTTCCAGCCGAGGTCACAAAAAGAAGGGAAAACAATGGGAGAGTACAAGGCTCGCTCTTCGTCAGTGCGTGACACAGCTTTTCGAAACTGGCACCCATCAGCGAGTCCTGCACAAGGACTACGACGTGCATAAAAGGGGACAGGGACAGTAGTGCTGGCCATGAAGTAACGACTCTGCTTGCTGCTCCGCCTGCACCTTTTGTAGCTGCCGCTACATATCTTTTTCTGTGCAAGCACCTCTTTGTAGGAAATACTTGAGGAGGCTGCCAGTTGCGAAGTCTCAAAGGTGGTAACGTGGTACTCATCAGCATGCCGATCGATCCCCACCATCGCAACTGTATTCCAATAGCAAGAAGGTAAATGTGCTGTAGCCCACACGGGACACAGGTAAATCTGGGTTCAGTGGCGGGCGCAAGCGTTCAACACGTGCCTTCCTTCGAAGTACGCACAAGGCAGCCCCTCGAGCATTTTTTTTAAGACATGCAATAAGGCAATGAAGGGAGAAATCAAGCCGCGAACCCAGTACACCTATCGCCCACATTGCATACAGGGCAACCTGAAAAATACCCGCCAGAAAGGTGACCCAGCTAAAAAAGAAAGTTGAAACTGACTTTTTTACACAACCAAACAGCCGGCTTCGCTCGCCACCCCGAAAATCTGCTGCTCATAAAGGCAGCGAAAACTAGTTGATTCAGTACCGGTTGTTCGGTCGGCCGGTGCCGTGATGATACCACTGGCTCGTGTGCGTGTGTGTGCATGGGAAGGACAGCGAATTGCAGGACGCGGTTTTCGACCGCATCTTTCGATCATGAAAAAGCTGTGTGTACCAAGGGTGATGTGTGCAATAGTCAACCCCCAGATGGCGTTTCAAATTTTTACATAAGCGCCAGCTTGAAAGGAAATGCTCGACGATGCTGCCCGAAAAAGAACAGAAGGGATCCAAAGTGCTGTAACTACCGAACCACGTGTTGAACGGACGTGAGGTCATGCGGGTCTACCCCTACACGACAAATCACACAAACACAACAGGTCAAAAGTCCTGAGTGAGAAAACAACACACGGTGGTGTAAGCGAAGAACAAATCAGATTGTGTTTGTATTGTATTTGCCCCTTACCTCTATATTTCCCCCCTTCCATTCGGAGTCGAAGCAGCTACGTCGAGTATTTTCACCCCAAAGGGTAACTGTGCATATACACACGAGACAAAAGGCTCTCTCATTACTGTGCGCACACGGCGGCGTGTGCGCACGTAAGTAGTTGTCACCCTTATGCTTGAAATTGTCATCCCTCGCCAATTTTTGCAATTTGGGCGGTGACAATTTCACGTGTCATCCTAGGTAAAAAGGATACTCCTGTTGCTGACAGTCGACCGGACTTTCGAGTGAACTTTCACACTCACAATTGGCCGCAAGGTTGCTGCCATTTACCGGACACTCTCTCGAACTAACGGAATTCCACGGTCGGCATAAAACTGTGCAGCAGCTTCAGTGACGTGAGGAGTAGCAGTCAGCTATCAGTAACACCCGCTGTCCCCTGTATTCCTTGGCCAGGTATTCTCCGTACTCCAGGGTAAAATTTGCTCTCGTGGTGACACCGCACTTCGTGAATGCTACGTTCACGTCTTTGCTGTAGGCACTGCCTGTCCACCGTGTGCGGTCTCCCCTCTTTTGTTCTAGCGAAGACGGCTCGCTGCCAGCATCTAACGTGCATGCGAGGCAAAGTCCGCCTGAACATCAAGCGGGGGAGGGGCGGAAGTCTTGTATTCCTGGGCTTAATTATTCTGATGCTTTTTGGGCCCAGTAGTGATTCCTCATGTTCATCGGGAACTGACAGGTGTAAACTCAGTCTGTTCATCGGGAATCGATGCAGCTAAACCCCACCGATTCTTCCGGTCCCTCAGTTCACCTGAATGATTCTTCATGCTCATCGAGATCCGACAGTGTAAACTCAGTGATTCCGCCTGGGATTCGATCCGGAATATTCAAGCCCGCACATCCCCAAGCAGAACGCGCCCCTCCCTCTTCGACAACACCACCAACCAAAAGACGCAAGTTTTTTTCGACGAGTTTGTTCCGGAGCAGTTCCTTATCCGAGCTCCGGGGCGGTGTGTCCTCCTCTGGGTGCAACTGCCTCGTAGCCCTGCTTTTCACCCGCCTCCATCCACAACGGTCAACCGGAAGCTAAACATTCCTGTCCTTTAACTCTAATAACAGTAGACCTCCTCCACCTGAACAGCTCCTTTACACGATCAGGTCGCATCTTCGCTACGCCGCGTCGATCTTGAGGGACGGGCGAAGCATCCCACCCGCGCTCCTCGCACTATCCCCAAACGCTCCTAGTAAAAAAAAGGTCGAAAAAATCCCCCCCCCCGGGGTAGGAAAAGAAAGAGGAAAAAGAAAAAAAAACAGAACCCGAAAGACCGTCTCTCTCCTTCTTCCTAGTCTTCTCATCCTTTTCTCCTGCAAAAAGAAAAAGTAGGCGCCGCTGCAGAGGTGAAAAGAAAGAAAAGAACCCCCGGTCCTGTCTGCAGACACTCAGGTTCCGCGCTGATGATGGTCCGCCTTCTGTGCCCGTGGCTTAAAGGATCGAAACACGGCGCAGACAGGACCAGTGCGGTGTTGAGCACATACCCATTCCAAGCACGTTCTTGCAATCCCCCCTTTAGCGAGACACAAACAGTTGCGACCCTGGTTTGAAACCCCCAACCACCGGGGGCTAGTCACATAAGCTGTCGGAAAAGGCAGGGTCCTAGCTGAGGGATAATGAGCCGGTCCGTCTCCTGAAACTGCATCGAGGTGCCTGCCGCTGTTTATCGCAGTGAATCACGGTCCACCGCGGTCTGTCAGGTCCATCTCTAGTCCCTAGAGCCGCATCGAATTGCCCGGTGCTGTATTATTCGGTCTATCACGGTCTATCAAGAGGGGATGGACCGGCTCAGGGATGATTTCTACCCCGAGGGCGAACATGTTGACGCAGAGTCGGTGGAAGGCTTTTCTCGCACGAAAAACAGACGTCGTGAGTCGTGGCACGGGTCCTATGAAACCCCGGTTACTGCCATACTTGCCTGCACTTGTTGGTTGCGACTTTCAACTCGTTTCCCTCCATGTTCTATCTACAGCTGAAAGATGACCTCACAGGGGAAATGACGCAGCACGTGGCACTCGGGTTCCACTGATGAAGATGGGCGTTGGCTTGCCTGGAAAATGGTAAACACACAAAATCTTTATGACTCGTCTTCTTGTTGCGTTAGTGGGGATCCAGGACGCAAGTGAAACCGCCACGGTTTGCGGTGGCGAGCCACCCAGTTCCTCCTAGGTCTCACGTTTGGCAAAAAGAATGCAGAGAAAACAAAAAAAAAAAAAACACAAAAGTGCTGTCCGTTTGCCCTGAGCTACGGGCACGCTCGCATAACCAGTCAAAACAACAGCACAACGCAGTCCACTCCCGAACCAACTAGAGCCCGCGGCAAAAAGAAAAAGAAACAACATGTTGAACAAAAAAAAAAAAAAAAAAAAAAAGAGAGAGAGACAAAGAAGCTCGACACTAACAATGAAAAAAAAAAAAAAAAAAAAAAAAACGCTAACCCAAACAACTTCCGCCGGTAGAAACCTTGCCTAAAGAAATCAACTGCCTTCGGGTAGGCTAGTCTGACACTAGTTGTCGTCAGTGCAGTCACCGGCCGGTCGAATTGACAAAAAAAAACATTATTGCTCTCGGATTGACATTCGACCGGTCAAGGCGGTCGAATGTGGACACCGGTCGAATTCGACCGGCGCCCGTGTCGATTCGACCGGGCAAAAAAAAAGATTAGAAAAATCTGCCATGGGTAGTGCCTCACAGTAGTAGAAAATGGTGGGAAAACGGAAAGCTTCGACAAAAGCCAAGGTCACGGGGGCAAGGGCAAGCTTTTCGATTCCCAACTCCGCTCACCAGCTCCCAGATTGCAGTATGTTCGGCTGCAGCCAGATATACAGAGGCGCACATACAGCAGCACACCCACGAAGGCGCATGCCAAGGTCACGGCAGTCATAATGAGGCCCACCTACAAAACCAAAACAGTGTTCCATTGCCTCAGGCATCTGAAGACTCCACTGCAACCCCGAAACTCGTCGCTCTGGGCCCATCTTTTGTATTGTGACAGTGAACCTGGGTTGTCGGCCTGTTCATGGCACTAATGATTCACAAGCGAAGCTACTGGAAAGTCGTATTACGCCGTCCTACTACTGAAGCACGACAGTGTACTAACTTTGTGAGACTGCCCGTTTCACCCAGAGTTTGAAGGGAACTTTTACTCTAAAACACCACATGTTGTGGTGGTGTGGTGGTTTTCCCTATGCCAGAAAATTTTTTTTCTGGCATAGGATGGATTTCGACCTGTATTCGCCAGTGCAAAAAAAAGTTGTTGCAAATTCCTGTCCAAAAAAAAAAAAAAGTTTTTTCGGAAAGTGACTTGACCGGTCGAGCGGTCGAGCCTGACTGCACTGGTTGTCGTCGGGAAAAAAAGGAAAGCTACGGTAAAATAACAGCTACCATTTTTTCCTCCCGTTTTCACATTTCTTCCTCTCTGTTTCCTTCTTTCTGTTATTGTTGTTGTGAGTCTGTCTATGTCGATAAGCCCGAAGGAGTGCGAAACCGAACGGCCATGAAGTTGCAATTCCGCTTGCTCGTTTGCCTGCGCCTTTGTAGCTGCGTCGTTGCATATTTTTCAAGGCTGCAAGAATAGAGGGAGAGAACCCAAGTTGAAACCAGTACACCTATCGCAGACATTGCCTACAGGGCAACCTGAAAGTACCCGTCAAAGGAGACTCATAAAAAATAATAATATATACTGCTGCCCGGCCTACACAGGAAAACGAGAGATCGGGGTCTCTTGCCGTCCACCGACCCCTTTCCAACTTTTGCATGGCTTCATTTGCTAGCTCGCGGTGTCCTCCTTCACTCCCTTCCACCATTTCTTTCACCTGCTTTTTTGTAGGAAATACTTGAGGTGACTGCCAGTTGCGAAATCTCAAAAATAGTGCCGATGACTCCCACTGTCGCAACAATATTCCAATCTCAAAGGGGGTAAATGTGCTGTAGCCCACGCGAAACACAGGTAAATCTGGGTTTCTGGGTTTAGTATCGACAAGACCCACTTTGCAGTTGTATTGTTTTCTCCCCCTGCCAGCCTCCTTCGAAATGAGCACAAGGCAGTCCCCCGAGTATTTTTATCTCTCCCCTCTTTTCAGTACTCACAACTTCTTGAGGGCTGCCCCGCATAGTTGTGAACCCTGAAAAAAAAAAGTATGCAGCGTGCCTCAGGCGGTCGGCTATAATACCAAGCCCCAGGAAGAGACAGAAGAAGGCAGTTGACCGCCAGGCACGCACAAACAAAACAAAGGCCTTGATGCTATGCATCAAACACGGCAATTGTTGTTGCTAAACGCAAACTTACGTTACCGCGAAGTAGTTATTTCTCCCAGTTTGGGGGCTTGGCAATTGAGCTGTGTGCTGAGTGTTACACTCAGGTCCAACTGAGCCTCTTCACCCCCTGCCTGTTCGAGCGTCGTCAAGCGCAGTCGTTTTGTTTAGAACACAAAGAATCTGCGGCGAATCTGTCGTCGTTTGCGATTGCCCCTTCGCTCGTCTTGTATCGGGCTTCCACCTCTTGCTTTTCGCGTTTTAAGCCGTCGCCTCGGCCGTCGAACTACACTTCATTACCTGCCGCTGATATTCACGGGTTATGACGTTGCGCCACGGGCTATCGATATCTTCTGGAGCAGCATCGAAGTGCCTGGTGCTGTGGTTGCCGGTTGCTGCGGGCAACTGCACGTTTGTACCACCAACACCCTCTGGGTGCTTCCAGGTTACGCGCAATCGGGGGTTTGCAACGTGATGGTTAGTATCAGAAGCCCGCACCCACGCGGCGTTGACTGTGGCTGGTTTTTGTAAGGGCTGCCTTGATGTTACTCTGATCAAACTCACACCAAGCTGAAACTGGTGCTGTGCTTCACGGTGCAGCGCGGTGCTCAGTTAAGACCCGCGATTGGTGTTTCTTCTCTTCCTTCGCCTGTCCGACCGACTTCATTGTCTACGCCTCGATGGCTGCAACAAAACTATTCTTTCACTACGCCACTTGATAAAGCTCGTTTTGTAGCAGTAAACTGGGCCCACCTTGCAAAGTCTGAGCTTCAGATCCGACTGCTGCCCTTTTTGAACGCAGCGGCATGAACAGATCGCGTTCGGCGCGCGCGAGATACAAGAACTTTTACTCTAAATATTCGCCGGGGCGCTGTCGTTCATCAATTGTGGGATTGGCAGTCATACGGTAGGATGCCTGAAGAAAGGGCCTTTACTCCTCCCCCCCAGAAATCGTATTCCGAGACCGATTTGGGCACAAAACCCTGTTTCTCTGGGACCAGAGGTTCCCTGTTGGTCATCGAAAAAGAAAAAGAAAAAGAAAAACTGTAACATCCCCGTTACCCGTTATAAGCCACGGTAGTCCACTACACTACCGTCACAAAACGAAAGTCTCGTGAAGAAACACGACAAGGTGCCTGGACAGTGCCACATCTTTTCATTACGGGCCACTTTCAGTGCCGGCTTTTTCCTTCCGTTTTTTGTTCGTTTTTATACTTTGTTATTCGTCGGAGCAAGCCAATCACAAATCTAAAAGCAAGAAAGCAAATACCCTCCCGAAGCAAAGCTGTCCAAGAACGAACCCAGCAAGATACTCTCTTTTCTGTTGCAAACGTTTGACACGGGTTACCCCGCCCCCCCGGGGATTTTGTGCTGCACACGGCAACCCCATGTTCACTGTGCTCTGCGGAGTTTACTTCGCAGATTGCCACCGTAAAAAGAAGACAAGTCAGTGCTGCCTAGCGAGTCGCAGTCACAATCAGGGCGAGTGCCCTGAGTTTTTTAACTGATTGCTCAGACACGGTTGTAGGGGCCTTCTCCCCGTGACGGATTCGCCTGTGCTCTAGTAGCACGGGTGGTCCTGGCTGTGACGAGCTACGAACAGCCGCCTGACAAACCAGACTCACACCGCAGTCCTGTCTGCAGACACTCAGGTTCCACGCTGATGATGGTCCGCCTTATGTGTCCGTGGCTTAAAGGATCGAAACACGGCGCAGACGGGACCAGTGCGGTGTTGAGCACATACCCATTCCACGCACGTTCTTGCAATCCCCCCGGGGATTTTGATGTTTTGGGTCGCGAAGAAAAAGAGGGCCCGCAGCGTTACAAGGCGGCGATCCTCCGCGAGGTGCACTGCCGGCCAGAGCACCCCCCGCAGCGCCAACTCCGGCGCCGGCACCCACTGCAGCAGAGCCGCAACCTGCAGCGCGCCTCCGGAGACTCACGCCCGCCGTAGCAGCACGAAGAGAAGTGAGGAGACCGGAAAGGTAGGGGCCTTCTCCCCGTGACGGATTCGCCTGTGCTCTGGTAGCACGGGTGGTCCTGGCTGTGACGAGCTACGAACAGCCGCCTGAAAAACTAGACTCACACCGCAGTCCTGTCTGCAGACACTCAGGTTCCGCGCTGATAATGGTCCGCCTTCTGTGTCCGTGGCTTAAAGGATCGAAGCACGGCGCAGACGGGACCAGTGCGGGCGTCGAGCACATATCCATTCCAAGCACGTTCTTGCAATCCCCCCTCCCTCCTTGGCTGTCCTGATCGAATCTGACCGAGCTGACTGGATCTGGGAAATTCCTATATGATATACCCTGCGCGACCTTTCGAAAAACCAAAAAAAAAGGGAAAAGTTATTCGTATTCATTTCTTCCGACGCCCCCTCGTGACCGGGGGGGGGGGCCGCTGGGTTGTTCGTCCTCCGGCTCCGGTTCTCTGCACGCCAGAGCTCGGCGGGAGGGGCTCGATTGTCCACCGTCAAGCAAAACGTACCCGAACAGAAGCTCGCCCGCACACACGCATCCCACCGCGTATTGGCAGAGAGTTGCTGCCCGCATCTCTGTGCAACGGCCGAGGGCCGCATATCCTGCGCACGCAGCAGAAGGGCGGTTCTGCGGTTTCGTCCCTTTTGTTTTACGTAAGCGCCAGCTTGAAAGGAAATGCTCCGAGCCTTCCGAGGACTGCTGTGCCGCGGGTTGCTGTCTGCCAAGTTCCGCCTGGCGCACCGCGTTTGAAAACGGCCCGGTGGGCTGCCGCTTGAAGAGACCGGCTTGTGGGCCCTCGCCGCTCGGCCACTTGGATCCGCCTCAACGGCTGAACGGGGGAGGGCGGGCTGCCCCGTCGCACACGGTGCACTCGTCGTGCCGTTTAACACAACTACAGTAGTAAGCACTCTTCAGCAGCGTGTCACGGGATAAGCCGGCAGCCGCTGCTTAACAGTGCATGCTAATCCATGTGGTTCATGTACTTACAAGAACTCAATGCTTAACGGCTTATCACGTGGGCAGCCCTGAGATTACCCCCTCAGGTGACACCACTTTATCTTTAGCCATACTTCAACCTTCTTGCCTAATTATTTCGTGAGCCTGCCCACCGTCCCATACATGCCACTGTGCGTCAGGCTCCGCATGGTGCAGGACATCCCGGTCGGACCACCCGGAAGCGAACCGCATGGGCTGCTGCTCGACGATACTGCCAGACAAAGAACAAGACATCGCCCCCCTCCTGGAAGCAGACTCTCACTCACGGTCTCAGTTGCAAGTGTCATGAAGTGCCGGCACGCACTGTTTCACGGGCTAGTGTTCCTTGACAACGTCGTCCGTCGGAGGGGGAGTCAACGGCGGTGAGGAAGCTCGCCGGGCTGCGTCGAGTGCCATCTCCGCTTTGCCTTCACCGCACTGTGGCTCCCTCGGGTTTGAAAGAGATGAAGAGAAAACATGAAAACACACAGAAAGAAACCGGCAGCAGCAACTACACCGCAAGAGCGTCGACGTGGAAACAACCCGCGGCACCCACCCACCCACCAGCCCGCTTTTTGAGCGGCGGAAGGCGTGCTGGGTTGAATGCTCGTGACAGCAGGCGATGCACCTGTGATTCTCTCTCATTGGGGCTGGGAAGGGCACTCGAGGGATGTCACCTTTGTCGACAATGAGAGGACAGCATTGATAAGGTGCGGGGATGAAGTTTCTCCGCCGTGGCCTCCCAGACTTCCGTGACTCTGTTGTTGCCCTTCTGCTTCTTCGTTGCTCATCATGGGACTGCTGATACCAAACATCCTGGTCTTCATCCTATTCTCGTTTCTCCACTCGTTCATAGAGGTTGGGAAAGGCGTATTCTCATGCTAACGACGAACCCACCGAAGGAATCGCGCCGCCTTACATTCTTGTTGGCGCTCCTTCCTTCCCTTGAGCGACTGCAGCTTTCCATCAAGAAAGAGAGACTCGGTACAGGATAATCGGATTCCACACGCACAGCCCCCACACTAGCAAGCTTTGCTTGAGCGCCTTCGGCGCGTCGAGTTGGAATCTCCACGTTGCTGAGCGAACAACTGTATGTCCACAGGGTTGGAAGTACGAAACGCAGACTCTACCGTTTTGCCCTCTTTTGTATTCCCGCATCTGATTTGGGATCCCAACGCGCACACACACACACACACACACACACACACACACACACACACACACACACACACACACACACACACACACACACACACACACACACACACACACACACACACACACACACACACACACACACACACACACACACACACACACACACACACACACACACACACACACACACACACACACACACACACACACACACACACACGTACACGTACGCACACACACACAGAACCGAAACTTAAAGAGAAACAAACGTTCTTTTTCGACAGCGCCCCTTTTCATCCTGCCCATTTCATGCGGTCTTTTTTTGTACAAGCAGTGCTCAAAGCGCCTGCTTTGTAGGAAGTGCTAGAGGAGGCCGCCAGTTGCAGCATCTCAGTGGAGGAAATGGGCTGCACTCCACACAAAGCAAAGGTAAATCCGGGTTTAGTGCCGGGCGTAAGCGCTCAACAACATAACGACCCACTTTGTAGTTGGTTCCCTCTTCAAGCCTCCGTCGAAAGAAAGCACCGGGCGGCCCCTAGAGTCTTCGCGCAGGACATATCAGAAGCCCCTTGGTCTCCTCCAAATGAAGGGTCGTTCAGGAGCGACCCCCCCTTCTCCGGGCTCTCAGTGCCCGCCCTGTGCCTACGCGTGTGAAATCTTCCATGTACGACAACGTCTGCTGCCGCCCAAAGAAAACTCCTTTGCTCCTTTCGAGTGTTGCCTTCACGATTCTATTACGGTCCCCCACTTCAAAAGGTCTCAGAAAACGCTAAAGATTCTTCCCCGGCGGCCTGCCGAAGACGCGCAAGGCCGCTCCGCTGTCTCATGGCTGGTCCCCTCTACCCGTCCTCTCCTTTTACCCGGCAGCTTCTCTTCTTCATTCCGACGGCGTTTCTCTTTTCACCGGCTCTAACAGCGGTGAGGGGGGAGAAGGTGGTGGTGGTGGTGGTGGTGGTTTAGTTTAACAAAACTACGCATTTCTTTTATTACACACAGGACGCTTCGAATCTTCAGCGCCCTCTTACTTTTTCTCTTTTTCCATGGTTCTTGGGGGCACCACCATGTGGCTTGTCGGCTGTGCAGTAAACTGTAACAACCGTGCTTGCATCCTGTACCGGCTTGTTATGTAGCCACGTAGCCATGGTTCAGTGTGAACTGGCTTGGTATGTAAGGACACAGCATAGTAACAGCCTGGACCGCCCACATGTGGACCCGTGCGAGGCAAAGGTGTCCCTGTTCGTCGACCAGTCAACAACTAATTGACCAAATAACGGGTACCCCGGCGGCCAGTCAGCGGGCTTGCCCTGAGTTCCGCTGGATCGCAAGCACCCCCCCGTAGCGCACTTGGCTTTTTGACACTTGCTTTCTGGCTCTAAAACACACCAGTCAAGGAGCGAGTCCGCTTGCACCCAAAAAGCTGCTCGTCCGACCACAAATCCAACACATGCTTCTCTGTCTCATGCTCTGTATTTGTTTCATCATTTTCTCCTTTATTTACACCGCCGCCCCTGCAAAGCAAAGAAGAGCAGCAAAAAGTAACAGTCTTTCTTTTTTTTTTTTTTCTTTTTTTGATAGTACATCTGTACTGACGGGAACATTTCCGGAGCAACGGTCGCACATGAAAGAGAAAACGAAGCCAACGATAATGTTCTAATACAGGAAACCCCCCCAGAGAGGTTTATACCCTGTACACGCGAAGAACAAGAAAGTTTTGCCGTATCATTTTCATCACCTTTGACCTTTGGTCAGTTGATGCTGTTCGTCTGTAGCTTCGTTTATCAGTGCAAGCCCCGACTCCGGAAATGTTCTTGTTTGTTTGAAAGGAAGTCAGAAGTACCCAAGTTTCGTGTTGTCGCCAGTTCCTTACAAGCGGCAAAAACGCAACTTCCCGGGCCACCCTTGGTACCGTTAACGCAGGCGGCGCGCTTTCTGAGGGTAGGCATGCGGGAGGGTTGATGGTTTGGATAGGTTGCTCCGAGGACAAGGGCGACCTTCGTGACACACGATGGTCAACGTACAACCCTTGATTGATCAATTCATTGCTCTCGGCAATACCATGCTCTCGGTCGCAACACCACGGCACCAACATGCACAACAAGATGGCTAAGACACAACCCTTGGGTGATCGAATTCTTGCTCTCGCAACTGCCACGATCACGGTGTTTCTTAGGTGTCCCCACCCTCTTGACACCAATGATTTAGGTGTCCTTGTTCAACCAAAGCCTGGCCGCTTGGTCGTTTTCCTTCTGACTTTTTCTTTTTTTTGACTTCGACCCCTAGCTTTTGCCTTATTTTCCGTACCCATATGAGTGGTGATTCGCTGAGTCGTTTGGGCCTTGCTTAATTATACGGTTAAAGAATGAAGCCGAAAGCGAAGCCGGAGATCACCTGGAGGCTCTTGGCCCGGGGTTTCCCAAAAAGAAAAAAGAGCGAACTTGCTCTCTCAAAAGGCGAAGTGGGGGTTTGCTTTTCATTCGGTGGTCGTCTCATTTTCACCAAACCATGCGATGTTGGAATACATAGTATATTATGGACTTTTCACTCTAAATAAGAACGCGCCACAAGGCTATCCCACGGCGGTTCCTTTGCGCCCAACCGTGGTTAGCCAATGCCGCGGCTTATTTTGTTTTTGTTACGAGCCCGGTTGGGCGAGGATGATGCGCTGAGTCGTGTTGGCCTTTTTCTTTTGTATAAGCACCTGCTTTGTAGGAAATACTTGAGGAGGCTGCCAGCTGCAAAAGATCAAAGGAGGTAAATGTGCTGTAGCCCACACGAAACACAGGTGAATCTGGGTTCAGTGGCGGGCGTAAGCGTTCAACAAAAAAGACCCACTTCGTAGTTGTATTGTTTCTCCCCCTCGAGCCTCCTTCGAAGTAAGCACAAGGCAGTCCCTCGAGTATATTGTATAAGCACCTGCTTTGTAGGACATACTTGGGGAGACTGCCAGCTGCGGATTCTCAAAGGGAGGTAACTGTCCTGTAGCCCACACGAAACACGGGTAAATCTGAGTTCAATGGCGGGCGTGAGCGTTCAACAAAAAGATGTATGCACGTGGGGGGCCCGAGATTGCTTTCCTCGCGAACGTGAACTCGCAGATTTACAACCCGTAACCATATAGCCCTTTCTTGCTCTAAGAGAACCCATTATCGAGACCCTAAACCCCCGTTGCCATTGTTGTGCTCAAGCTGCAGCTGCTATGGTGACGAAGAGGGCATCACACACCTTAGTAAAGATATCTAGACAGGTACCCCCGAAAACCGAAGTAACGAAGTACGCAATCAACCAAGAGAAGGAGGGGACGCGACCCAGTGAACCGGGCTAAATAGCCTGGAACTAGTGTGATGGACCTTTCTTCGGAGGGGCTCACGCACTCAAAGTTCGACTTCAACGCACAGACGCAGGGCCCTACTGTCGTGGATACGAACCCACAAAACAGTTTCTGGGGTCGGTCTGCCCCCAGTCCGGACCAGCTGGCCATATTCTGAAAAAGCCTAAACTATCAGGTTATAAAAAGACACTCACATATTATGTACTTGTCATACGCATGACAAGTACGTGGTGTAGCATCAACCATGCATGAGAGGCAGTGCTCTGCCTAAACATTAAACTAAAATTTCCCCCCCCCCGGGAGGACGAAGGCCTGGCGCCCATTCTCGAAAACATGCCTGCGAGAAGGGGGGCCCCTTTCGATCCGGACGCGCTTGGCGTTTGTGTCTCCTTACACTCAACCTCGTTTCTCTTCTATTGGCTCTCGTGAACGGGAGCGAAACATCTCCTTTTTTGTGTGAGTACTGCGGGGAAGCATACCCCCCGAGTTTTTTGTATAAGCACGGTGCTTACCTTAGCACCTGCTTTGTAGGAAATACTTGAGGAGGCTGCCAGCTGCAAAAGATCAAAGGAGGTAAATGTGCTGTAGCCCACACGAAACACAGGTGAATCTGGGTTCAGTGGCGGGCGTAAGCGTTCAACAAATGTTACAATGCATTGTAAACACGAAAGAGAACGCTGGCAGCGTGTTTGGGAGAAGATTAGCCTAACGAGCAAATTCACCCACTACCATCCACTGGCAGGTTAATCCTCCCCCGACACGTACAAACAAATTCCATTCTTTTTTTATAGTATGCTAATATGCTAATCCTGCAGGGAAGAGTTGACTTGACCTCTTGAGTTTGTGCTAACCACGATTTGGGGAGTCGGGATAACCTAACATAGCCTGAAGCAGGACCGACCCCCCCGTTCGTGAGAAAAAGCGAAGCTTAACAACACCTTCTTTTTCCATCTGTCTTTGTCAAGAGCTGTGACTCAACTATTCTTCCACGTGCGTTCCATAACTTGCTGCTGCTCTTCAACGCTGGACTGCAAATGCCCAGACCGCCATAGGTGCGGTATTGAAGGAAACACCTTACACTCCTAAACGGAAAATGAAAAATAAAAAGCGCTCCATTACGTACACCAATGCTGAGCCATGACGCGTGCTCACTAGCAAACCCCTAACCCCGCTCCACCCCCCATTCCCCCCAAACAGAGTACAGATGGGGCATTGTGTTAGGCAACACAGTGCCCAAATCCAAGCACTTACAATTACGCCCCCTACCCCGGCGATGTCCACTGTTCATGTGTGCACTGACGAAGCGAGTGCTGTTACGTTCAGTATCAGCAGAGCACACGGCTAGCAACCAATCCGTGCAGGTCACCGAACGCGTTTTACACGTATGCATGCGGTATCGCGCCAATGCGCTACCATGTGGATCAATAATAGAGACGATGTCAAAAAGGGGGAGCGGGGGTTTGGGCAGAAATAATGGGGCGAAGTACGATGTGCACGTGGGGCACGTGGGGTGTGCGAACTCTTGACGAAAAGGGTCCCCTGAACCCAGAGACATGGTATTCTATGCTCAGAAGGAGGCTCCCGCGGATGGAGTGGGGGCCCCAATACGTTTCTCGGCCTCAGAATACGGGTTCTGGAGGGTGCGCATACCCCACATGCACAACACCGCACTTCGCCAGAGCCTTTCTGCCCAAACCCCTCCCACTGGCGCAAGCACCACATGCGCTGTTCATACTCAAGAAGTTATTTTCCCCTATCGTCCTACCTATGATGCACTCATTCTGCGTTGTTTGCGAAACACGCGAAACCACTATCCCCTGCGAACCTGAGCCCGTGCGTATCGCCATGGCGCACGTCAGGTTCTCTCGGCCGTTTCAACGCGTGAACGCACAGGACATCGCCATGTCTCCACCCCCGGCTCCTACTCCGGCCCCCTCCTTTCTCTCTAATCTCTCGTAAGGTCACCGCGATAGCGTTGCCTGTAAGAGCAAGAACGCTTGCCGGTGAGTGAGGAAGACACCCCCCTGGGATTGCTAAGGCGTACCACCATCCGTCGGACTTGCGTCCCTGCGTTCTCTCCCTCTCTCTCTCTCGTTTAGGTTCAGCAGATGGTGTGGGTGGGAAGAAGGCACGACAGCCACACCTTCTACCTGTTTGTTTGTGCTCTCGTTCTGTCTCTCGGAACCGTTAGTGCGGCAGCGATGGCTGCGAGAGCACACTCACCCGGGTGGTAAGATGCCCAAGAACTGCTGGAGCGGGATAGCTACACCCTATGGCTTGCTTTGATGCGCTCTCTCTCTCTTTTCTCTCTCTCACACACTCTGTCTTTCGCCGTGTTGTCTTTTATAACGCGACCAACTACCCAATGCGCCACTTGGCGGTTCCCCTCCCCCCCCAGTTCCCCCCCCCCTCTCCTTTCCTTTACCACCCCACTCCTCTGCTTTCTTTTTTTTGCTTTTCGATTTTTTCAAGGGGCGCATTTTTCCGCTACTTCACGTTTACGCGTCGTCTCCGCCGACGGGTTTGTCGCTTCTTTTTCGCCCTCCTTTTCTTACCTTATTCCGCAGCAAAATAATGGCAATAAGTGGCTCGACAAGGCGACAAGAAACTCATGAGATGTGCCATCAACGTCGCTTGACACCGGACATACTCACTCTACTATTCGCTTGTTCTTGCCGGCAGCCTATGGTGTTCACCTCATGTTTTTGCGTGCGACAAGGGCATCGCGGACCAGTGTTTGATTGTAGGTCGGGGCACGTGCACATCACATACACAACATTTTGCGTTGTTTCCTGCTTTGTTCATCCATCGGGAGCGAGCAGGGCTTACGCAGCTCTTTAGTCTGGGAACTGAAAATCAGTACGTAGGGTCAGGCAAAAAAGAAATAGAGCATCGGGGGCTCACCTGCCAGTTTTGCATATCCTTGCCTCTGCTTCCTCTCCGGCCTTAGCCCTCCAATGTCGCGGTGGCAAGCAACAGCAGGATCTGCCGACCGGAATCCCCGGTACGCGGTTGATTCACCAGATGAATCTGTAGAAAAGATAGTACGTGCTGATAACGTACTGATTTCAGCACGTGATTCTATACAGCATGTGTACAAAAAGAGACTAAGAAAAATAACGTGCTGAAATCAGTACGTTCAGCATGCTGAACGGAAGGCCTGGGAGCGAGGATAGTACGCTGCCATCGATCGGATTGTTTGACGTATTTTGTTACGATCGGCTGTTGTTCCGACAGATTGCATTCTGACAGATTGCATCGCAAGACACAAAAGACCAGGGGATTATACGGGCTTAGTTTAGCGGTCTGAGAGACCGGAACTCAAATTCTTCCGGTCTGGGGAAAAAAAAAAAAAAAACCACATAGCGTTCGGGTTGGGGCTTACCGGGTGGGAGCGGTAACGGGAGGGCCAGTATGCCACCAAAGAAGCTACAGCGTGTGGATCCAAAGAAGGAGGGGATTCCCCGGGACATCGCAAGCATGTTCGGGCTCGCATCTCGGCAAACAGGACGGCAGACCAACGTCCCGAAAGAGGGGACAAACACGGAGTACGAGCGGTGGACAAAGGAGTCGTACTCAGAAGTTGAGAAGGCCAACTCCCTGCACGACTTTCTGCACGAAAATCACCCGACCTACTTCCTTTGCGATGTCGTGATAAACCGCGCAACTGAAGGTTTAGCAGGCTTTACCCGCGTGACACCCCAGACAGTCCAGGCCTATCATGCCGAAGTGGCCACGCCCTACGTTAACGGGCTAATCTCTGACCTTCGTTCGGGTTTGAAGAGCAACCTGGGTGTCATGGAGGGATTCAGCCTTTTTGACCTGAGTGGGCCTGTGGCTGGAAACCAACCTGAGGCGGTCAGACTTGTTGATATTCTTGTCGCCCATTACGGCGAGGAAAAGGTCCGACCAACCCAGGAAGGCAGATCCGCACGTTCTCCTCCCTTTCTCAATGCCCGCTTCATTGCAGATTTCAGGAATGAGGTTTTTCCCCGAGCCGACGACGAGCACAGATCTGTTCTCGAGGAGCTCAAAACTGTTGCAAACACACTGACTCGCTACAGCTATACCGCAGCCCTAAAGCTGTTTCTCATGGATGTCACACTGACCTCTCTGTACCCGTGCATCGGGTGAAAGACTGTTCAGTTTGATGAAGCTGATCAAAACGAGGCAAAGGTGGCATACAGCATGCAGTTGCAGCAAAAAAAAAAAAAACACGCCCAGACCGGAACTCAGGATTTTTTCGAAGCCCCGTATAAACCCCTGCAAAAGACTCTACTCTAAAAAAAAACACAGGCAAACTGACTGCGCGATTATCGCCGGAAACACACAAAAGGAGAAGAAACAAATACAAGAAAGATGGCAGCGCTCCCGGCAAGCGCGGTGCTTCCGTCGCTTGCGCCGACGGCGCAACCGGGCAACAACCCGCTGAGCATCGTGATCTTCGGGGCGAGCGGGGACCTCGCGAAGACGAAGACCTGCCCGGCGCTCCTGTCCCTGTACAAGAAGAACCTGCTCCCCGACAACGCCCGGATCATCGGCTTCGCGCGGAGCCCCATGCGCCAGGACAAGTTCCGCGAGCAGATCTCGCAGTACTTCTCGAAGGGCAAGCCAGACTCCCCCACCCGTGACGTGGGCGGCATAGAGAAAGAAGAACTACTCTACGGCACCAGAAAGTCCAAAAAAACCATGGTAAAGAAAGTAGAAGGAGAAAAAAGAAGTTGTCGACAACGAAAGAAAGAAAAGAACAGAAAATAAGACTCTGCATTCTGCGAAGAAGACTTGATGCTAGCATCAAACACATGAGAGGCAAGCGCCTGAACACGAAACTAAGATTTTCCACCCAGGCCGACATCGACGCGTTCCTCGCCCGGTGCGAGTACATGAGCGGCGACTACGGGGACGAGAAGGCGTTACTTCATATTTCTTGCGTGTTTCGAGTGTAGGTCGGGGCACCCACACATCACACATAACATTTTACGCTGTTTCCTGCTTTGTTCATCCATCGGGAGTGAAGATGGTACGCTGTCATCGATCGGTTTTTGTACTGACAAACTGCATTTGTGACACAAAAGCACGCTAAAAAAAACACAGGCAAACTGACTGCGCGATTATCGCCGGAAACACACAAAAGGAGAAGAAACAAATACAAGAAAGATGGCAGCGCTCCCGGCAAGCGCGGTGCTTCCGTCGCTTGCGCCGACGGCGCAACCGGGCAACAACCCGCTGAGCATCGTGATCTTCGGGGCGAGCGGGGACCTCGCGAAGAAGAAGACCTACCCGGCGCTCCTGTCCCTGTACAAGAAGAACCTGCTCCCCGACAACGCCCGGATCATCGGCTTCGCGCGGAGCCCCATGCGCCAGGAGAAGTTCCGCGAGCAGATCTCGCAGTACTTCTCGAAGGGCAAGCCAGACTCCCCCACCCAGGCCGACATCGACGCGTTCCTCGCCCGGTGCGAGTACATGAGCGGCGACTACGGGGACGAGAAGGCGTACACCTCGCTGAGCAAAAAGCTCGGCGCGAACCGCCTCTTTTACCTGGCCCTGCCTCCAGAGCTCTTCCTCAAAGCCGCCACCAACATTCAGAACACGTGCAAGGTACGGCAAGCTTCCTCTCCCGCGCCCTCCACAAGCCCCCCCTCTCCCAAACGACCATCGACGTGGGCGGCGTAGCAAAAACCCTGATGCTAAGTTCGGGATGATGCCAAGTTGGGGGCCCTTATCCGGGGGTGGACCGCCCCTGGTGAACCTTGGATGCTGAGTGCCGACCCGGAAAAAAGTCCACCGGCGGGAACCGAACCTCCCACCCGTAGGTCAGGAACGTCGCCCACTGACGACTGTGCCGCGCCGCGATTTTGGTTTTGGTTTTGTTACGGCGGAGCGAGAAAAATTTTCGACGAATTGTGAATTCTCAAAATTACGATGAAAAGAAACGGTAGAGAAACGTCCGGGGTGGGGGTACCCCACGACCTGCCCCAGAAAAGTGGGATAGCTCGCTAGAGAGCTAAATTTGAGAATTTCAAATTTACCAAACCTCCAGACTCGGAAAATTTCCCCCGCCCAATTACCGGGCGTTTAGCTCAGTGGTAGAGCGCCCGTTCTGCATACTCTCCGGCGCCACAGTCAGGTCTTGCATGGCGGAACGTACGGAATTCCGCACGTGATTAAAATTGGCGATTTTCCGAATGTACGGAATTCCTGTGGTGGTCTTTGCACGGGAATCCATCGGCTGTTGCGGACCACTTGCAAAAAGGCAAAGCATACTTGCTTCCCGGTGAAGAGTAGGAAGGCGTTATAAAAGGGGACGAGAAGCAAAAGCATAGGGTTGTATTCCGGTAAAGAATAGGCAGAACGTGTCCCTCCTTTATTGGAAAACAAGTTTTTGCTTCTGTGGGCGTCTCTTGGTCTTCGCAAATAGTCTGTGCAACCCAGCAGATATTTTTCCTGGATAGTTGCTAAAGGGGGGGGTCGAATAATAACAGTTATTTGACGCGTCTGGTTGTCTAAAAACCCTACCAGTATTTGATCCTGCTACTGTTCGGCTACCCGGAACTTTTATTATTATTCGACAAGTCGTCTAATAACACAGTGTTATTATTCGACCCCCCCCCCCCCCCCCCCCCCCCTTTACGACTTAGTTCGACTCGCCTGGGACGGACCCACACTCTTCTTCACAAATACTACTATTGGTATGCATATGCCATAGAGGAACCTTTCCGACGATGGTCACCCGGAGAATTTGAAACCCGGATTCTCAAGCGAACTTTCACTTCAAAATAATAGTCATGAACAGCCATGAAAAAGCACTGCATCTCCAGCCGGGTAGCCTTGTTACCCTCGGCGAGGCCATCCTCTGAACAAAGTTCTTCAACTTTCTCCCTCCTCTCCAGGCAACGCGCGGTTTCAACCGGATTGTGGTGGAGAAACCTTTCGGGTACGACCTCGAGTCCGCGAAGAAGCTTGGGAAGGAGCTGGGGGCGGTCGTTCCGGAGAAGGACCTGTACCGCATCGACCACTACCTCGGGAAGCAGATGGTGCAGAACATCCTCGTGACGCGTTTCGCCAACGGCCCGCTGGAGAGGGTGTGGGACCGCAAGAGCATCGCCGCCGTCCAAATCACGTGCAAAGAAAAGATAGGGACCGAAGGCCGCGGCGGGTACTTCGACGCCTCCGGCATCCTGCGCGACATCACGCAGAACCACCTCACGCAAATCTTCTCCCTAATCGCCATGGAGCCCCCGAAGAGTCTGTCCCCTGAGGACATCCGAGACGCGAAGGTGAACCTCCTGAAGCAGACGGAGACCCTCTCCCCGGAAAACACCGTCCTCGGCCAGTACACCAGGGCCAACGGCAGCATCGGCTACACCGACGACGTCACTGTACCTGATACCTCTGTAACACCTACCTTCGCCTCCACCGTGCTCAAGGTCGCCAATGCCCGGTGGTCTGGCGTCCCATTCGTTCTGAAAGCCGGCAAAGCGCTGAACAGCGCCAAGGTCGACGTGCGCGTCATCTTCAAGAAGCCGGCCAACCAGCTGTACACCAATTCGCCGGGCAACGAGCTCGTGTTCCGTGTGCAACCGGACGAGGCCGTCTACCACAAACTCACTATGAAGGTCCCAGGACTCAGCAGCAACATCCACCAGTCGGAGCTCGATCTTCAATACTCGACAAGGTGTGTGTGCGAGGGGCTGCTTTTCAGTTTCGGGGCTTTCGCGGTTGCCGTCAGCAAGCATGTGACAATGGTGTGAGGGAACTGAACCGCCCGAGTAGGACCTTCTGATCATGATCATTTGCCAATTTGCCACCTGAAACCACGTCCAGGATTTGGGCTTAGGGACGTAGGAGTACGTACACCCCCTGCAGTCCCTTTTGATCCCGTGAAAACGAGGCCGTAGACGAGCCTCAAAAGAGAACCGCTAAGAGCTTCGTTTTGATTATTCCTTCTCGGGGGAACGTACGTAGGTCAGGTACCAGGGAAAGCATGCTACACGGGAGCCAAGCTTCACGTGTTCGGCGGTACTGACAGAGCCTACGGGTCAAGTAGCTACCGATTTCTTAAACTAAAGCATCAAGGCGGGCGCACCTTGGGGGCTTGGCGCTTACGCTGAACACTATTTCGTCGAGTCAGCCAGGGTTTGTAGCACTGATGCCTTCGACTCAAGCTTTGCATACTGTCCCGTTCCTGGGCCCGGAGCGGCCTTTTTCTTTTGTATAAGCACCTGCTTTGTAGGAAATACTTGAGGAGGCTGCCAGTTGCGAAATATCAAAGGAGGTAATATGCCGATGACTCCCCACTATCGCAACAATATTCTAATGTCAAAGGGTGCTGTAGCCCACACGAAACACAGGTAAATCTGGGTTTAGCGGTGGGCGCAAGCGTTCAAACAGTTCTTCGGAATACCACGAAAATCCTCTAGGCAAAAACCCGTTTTCACAGTTCTTCTTCGCGGTTAAGAGACAAACAAACCGGCAGGTACAAGCACTTGTCGATGCCCGATGCGTACGAGTCGCTCATTCTCGACGCCGTGTGCGGGAGCCGGAACAACTTCGTCCGCCAAGACGAGCTCGAGGAGGCGTGGCGCATATTCACGCCGCTCCTCAAGAAAATAGAGGCGGGCGGCCTGGCGCCGCTGCCGTACCCCCGCGGGTCCCGCGGCCCCGCAGAGAGCGACGCGCGCATCACGAAGGTGCTGGACGGCGTCCTCAAGCGCGACGACAAGGGCTACCAGTGGCCGACGTACAACGCGAAGGAGCTGCAGCAGGTGCCGCTCGAGAAGCCGGACATGGCGCTGCCCTTCGACAAGAAGGAGCAGGAGGTCCTCGCCAGCGCCAACGTGCCCCCGGAGCACTTCAGCGCAGGCCGCGAGTTGTAGACACCCGAGCTGCAAAGGGGGCGTGGAAGGGGCTTAGTCGGGTAGGCCGCCGCTATCGTGCCTCCTGAGCAGTTACAGCGCATGCCGTCGGTTCAGGGCTGCAAGGAAGGGCGGTGTACTTAGTCTAACTCATCAAGTAGGTACCCTTGTCCCGAGCAGTTCAGCGAATGCCGTATGGAATTGTAGACACTGGATGCACCGGTACACGAGTCAGTTAGTGCTGCAATGAGGGAGACCTGAGCACTTCAGTGCATGCCGTCGGGTTCAGTGCTGCAAAGAAGCGACGCGCGCATCACGAAGGTGCTGGACGGCGTCCTCAAGCGGGACGACAAGGGCTACCAGTGGCCGACGTACAACGCGAAGGAGCTGCAGCAGGTGCCGCTCGAGAAGCCGGACATGGCGCTGCCCTTCGACAAGAAGGAGCAGGAGGTCCTCGCCAGCGCCAACGTGCCCTCAGAGCACTTCAGCGCAGGCCGCGAGTTGTAGACACCCGAGCTGCAAAGGGGGCGTGGAAGGGGCTTAGTCGGGTAGGCCGCCGCCATCGTAACTCCTGAGCAGTTGCAGCGCATGCCGTCGGTTCAGAGCTGCAAGGAAGGGCGGTGTACTTAGTCTGACTCATCAAGTAGGTGAATGCCGTATGGAATTGTAGACACTGGATGCACCGGTACCCGAGTCAGTTAGTGCTGCAATGAGGGACACCTGAGCACTTCAGCACAGGCCGCGAGTTGTAGACACCCGAGCTGCAAAGGGGGCGTGGAAGGGGCTTAGTCAGGTAGGCCGCCACCATCGTACCTCCCGCGAGCACTTTCAGCGCGCATATCGTCGGTTCAGTGCTGCAAACCGACATGCAACGTCAATTTGGTGCTGCAAAGTGGGCATGGAAAGGGCGCAGTCAGGTAGGCCGCCGCCATCGTACCTCCTGAGCAGTTACAGCGCATGCCGTCGGTTCAGTGCTGCAAGGAAGGGCGGTGTACTTAGTCTGACTCATCAAGTAGGTACCCTTGTCCCGAGCAGTTCAGCGAATGCCGTATGGAATTGTAGACACTGGATGCACCGGTACACGAGTCAGTTAGTGCTGCAAAGAAGGGTGGTGCACTCAATCGGATTAGTCAAGTAGGCTGCTTCCATTGTGCTTCCAAGCAGTTCAGCTCCTGGCACAAAGTAGAAGGCCCGAACACTTCAGCGCATGAGATGATGGTGGTGCAAATGACCCCTCTGCGTTCAACGGACTGGTCAAATAGGTCGCCATGATTTGTATGTACTTAGCGCAGGCGGTGAGTTGTAGACACTGGGCCACCGCTGCAAAGGTTTTATTTACACGGGTGTCGAGTAGGCGCCGCGAAGTGATACCGAAGAATAAGCGGGAATCAACCAACCCGGTACCAACGTGACACACAGGCTGGGTGACCAAAAGAAGGAGGCAGACGCGACCCGGAATGTGTGGCCCTGAAAGTCGAGTAACCTTGCCTGAAAGTCAAGGAGGTGCACCGGGCCTACGCATGCAAAACTCGACCTGTGATGCGTTGGTGCCAGGGAGCTGCACGTCTTCAAAGTTCAGGCCGCATCGACAGCACGATCGATTAAAGGAATTCCAAAGGAGTTCCCCCACGGCCAGGAACTGCGCTCCTACTGCCTTTTTTCTACGCATTTCTTCTCGTGTCCACAGGCCGCGCTCGCAACTGAGAACCCCCGCGGCTGTGCAGACACTGGATTGTGCGTGACGCGTGGGTTCTGTGCGATTTAGTATTATCTTCCTCCCTTCCCTCCTTCCCGGTTAAACTGCAAACACCGTTCATTGTAGCCTGCAACAAGTACGCTCTCCAGGGAGACAGATTCTGCGGAAATTCGCGCTAGTTTCTGGCTGTGGTGAAACCCCCCGTTGACCCATCTTTCCCAGGTTTCGTGGGTGGCCATACGCCACCGTCGCTGAAAGGCAAAGTGAACGTCACCTGTCCTACCTGGCAAGTGAAAAGGCTGACAAAGTGCTTACTTGGTCATTCACTTGTCGCGTGGTACGTGATCATCACTTGTCTCCCCTGAAGCAGCAGTCACGTGGCACGTGTTTGTACGGTGGTTGCTACGATCGAAAGTTGGGAGGATGCCGGAATACCAAATAGGGCCCACTGTAACGCGTGCGGGAACACGCCAAAACCTCAACCTCAATCCGTCCAGTTTCTACTTCCTGATTTATAGCCTCAGCTGTTCCAGGTGTCCCGGTGTCAGTCCTCCTCCGACCAGTTCTAAGGCAGTCGTATACCCACTACCTGTCCCCAATGAAAGCCCGAATCCCCATGGTGCGTTTTAGAGTGAAAGTTCGCCTGAACCCCCCGGCAATTGGATCATATGTCTTCACGTTGATCTGAAATCTAGGTGTCGTCACTTGTGGACATTCGAATACGCAGGCCTCATTCAGGGAGTTTTTACGTGTCGACCAACACAGTCCTGTGCAGCGCTTGCAATAAATAGGCAGCGACGCCTGGGCATGTCCTTCACCGTTGTTTCTTGAGTAAGCAAATCCTTTCAGGAGATAGTTGACTTGACCTGTTGAGTTTGCGCTGCCAACGATCGCGGGAGTCGGAACCCCGTAGTTTTTCCTCGTACCAGCGTTTTGCCCGGCGTCTTCTGTTTAGGTCAGTTCTTCGAACGCCGGCTTCTTCTTTTTTGGCTGTTAAACCGAAAGGGAAAGCCAGGCACCACAGACTCCGCCGACAGAGACTTTCGGGCGTCGTGCACATCTTACGCCGCTTGCCAGCACTTCGATTGCTGCACAGCAACTCCACCACATTTTCTCGTTTGCCTTCGTCTAAACAACGCAGCTCCTGTCTGCTGAGGCAACACCGGCCGAATCAGGTGGTGTGACCGTATATGACAGGAAACAGTGAGTGCAGTGCAGTCGCCAGCTGCCACCGTTCCAGCAATTCTATAACTGGTCCGGCAGTCGCCAGGGGACGCTGCCGGCACACTATTGCGCGCAACCAGAGGAAGAAGAAAGTGCCAAGCACCAAGGTACGCTGCGCCTTGGTGCTTTGGTTCGGCCGCTTGACCTAGAATCTGCAGGACTGCCAACCTGGCAAGCTTTCCCGGTACTTTGGCGCTCCTGACCTCAGTGGTCAACCGGAGACCCCAAAACACTGGACCTTCAAACCTCAAGAGTTGCTAGAAAAGGAGGGAGGGGGAGCGGTGTCGGCTGCCCCGCCCGCCCGGACCCCCATTCCCAACGAATGTTAACTCGGTGGCGGTCGCAAGAACCCTGGGCATGGCTAGTCAGCACAGGAAATGAGAGCGCGCTCTATGTAAGCCGAATGAAGATGTGCGCGGTGCACAGAATGACGGCGATGCGCCTCGTGCGGGAAGACGACCGAATGCTGCAACAACCACCACCACCGGGGCCTCGACCACGAAATGCCGAAGAAGCGACGATCAACCTCGGCAACACCACAGAAGACGACGCGGTCATCGCCCAAGCGCCGCCGTAAAAAGGAAGCAACTATCGACGCGCAACCGATGCACCTGGACGAGCAACCGAAGGAGAAGCGAGGCACCCAACGCGCGCCTGAGCGCGACGATCAAGACGAGCTTAAGAGGCGAAAGCATGACACATCGCGTGCGAAGAGAAAACAACGCTAGAAAACCGCGACGCCGGCGATGCAGATTATCGCCACAGATTTTTTGCATTCTAACCCAAACTATCTAAGCCGAATAGTCGGCAACATGGACATGGTCACCACAGGAAATGAGAGCGCGCTCTAAATAAGTCAAGTAGGCGGCAACCGGCATCAAAGACACACAACTGCTACCACGAATGGACGTTGCTAGACAGCAAAGACACACGCTACTACCACAAATGAGATAGTACTATGCTGCGTGCCAAAATACGATGCCAAAAAGGGATCCTTACGACGATGGCCCCGGAGACTCGAAACCCCCGGACCCCTGATTTGCCGGAAAAAGGGGCCCTCAGCAGCCCGACTAGGACACAACCACACAGGGAACCCAAAAACATTCGGAACCCAGGAAAGCTTGATAAAACGCCCGCAAAACGTGTCGCCCGCCGGGACCCTGAAAGGACCCTGAAAGGACCCTGAAAGGACCCTGAAAGGACCCTGAAAGGACCCTGAAAGGACCCTGAAAGGACCCTGAAAGGACCCTGAAAGGACCCTGAAAGGACCCTGAAAGGACCCTGAAAGGACCCTGAAAGGACCCTGAAAGGACCCTGAAAGGACCCTGAAAGGACCCTGAAAGGACCCTGAAAGGACCCTGAAAGGACCCTGAAAGGACCCTGAAAGGACCCTGAAAGGACCCTGAAAGGACCCTGAAAGGACCCTGAAAGGACCCTGAAAGGACCCTGAAAGGATCCTGAAAGGACCCTGAACGGACCCTGAAAGGATCCTGAAAGGATCCTGAAAGGATCCTGAAAGGACCCTGAACGGACCCTGAAAGGACCCTGAAAGACCCTCAAGCGAACACGCGCTCAAACACAGGAGGGGAGGCGGGGGAAAGCGAGAGAGAGAGAGGGGGGAGGGGGGAAGAATGCTCCGATCCGTCGGCAGGGCCCTCGTCCCCGCCCCGGCCGCGCTCGCTTCGCAGTTCCGGCGGCTGACCTCGGGCCAGGCGCTCGCGACGCTGAAGCTGCTCGAGAAAAGGTCGACGACGGGCGACGTGCACGCGTGTGAGAAGGCGCTCGAGAAGATCAAAACCGCGCAGCAGCAGAACAAGATCACCTGTATGCTGCCATGTCACGCTTCGTTTGACAGAACAACCCCCACCGGGGGCCACCGGGAGAAAGGGTCAAAACCCCCCGCGGACTTTGATTTGGGTCTGGCCCAGGGTACAAGCCAGGGGGGCGAAGGTGGTAAAGCTGTCTTCATACCAACTGCTTTCGAAAAGCCGGACTGCGGAAAGAAGGAAAGAAACACCGACACAAAAAGCATGTGTGAGCGAAGTGAGATGCCAGGAGTCAGACTACGCAAAGCCCTTTTCCAGGTTTTTCGCCCTCAGGGAGTTTCCGTTGTGAACAATTATTTTTGTCGTGTGTCCGGCAAGCCTGCCACTACCTGTCCTTCGAGCTCGAACAACGCGTTTCCAATTTAGTTGGAGCCCGCTCAGTTCATTTTCAAGTGGTCCTTCCGAGTATCGTTGGTGTCCCGTGACCATTCGCTGTTCAGAATTCGTTATTATTATTTTGCCGTTGGAAGTGACTCGAGAAGTCTCCGAGCACTTGCACGTGAACGTGCCGTTGCTCTTTTCCCTGAGGCCTACCACTTCTGCTGACCTGCAATTCCCGTTTTCATCGTGACCTTCGCAGTGTAGTCGTTGGCAGCTTCAGATACAAGACGACCGAGTTTGCAGCCTGCTTTCCGCACCAGTACATCTTGTCGGAACGACATCAGCTAATCTTGCCTCCTGACGCGTCTCTTTCCCTAAGGACCACTTCTGCTGACCTGCAATTTCCCGTTTTCATCGTGACCTTCGCAGTGTAGTCGTTGGCAGCTTCAGATACAAGACGGCCGAGTTTGAAGTCTACTTTCCGCACCAGTACATCTCGCCGGAACGGCATCAGCTAATCTTGCCTCCGTGCAAAGAGGCCCTGTGCGTAGTCGCGGAGAACTTCGAAAGTTTCAATCCCAATCACGCTTTGAACTTCCCGCGCGCTGTTGCATTTCTCCACCCGGTTTGACGAGTACTGCCTGTACCGACACGTGTTCGTGAAGGCGTCGGCCAGGTACCCTCAAGCTGTTCAGACAACTTCACGTCTTCATGTTTGAGCAAGCACAATGCCACAGTAGCATTAAAAGACAACGTTGGCCCTGGATGGTGCGAAACAATAACAATCCGTTTCCATGCGTCCCTCCCCCGAGACCCACGACGCCGCCTACCACCAAGCAATCACTTTCCCGAGCGTTGCCCGGTGCGAAGAGTAAGCGTCGCCGCTTTGCACTACTGCTTTTCGATACATTGCTGGCCATAGAGCATCTTTTGTAAAACAGGCTGGCCATTTTTTTTTTTAAGTGGGGCAGCAGTCAGGGGTGTAGCTGGGCCCAGACCCCAACGTGGAAACCTATCATATGTTGTGAGCCCTCGTGATACCTTGTGCGTGTGGAGCTCTGTATAGGTTCGGACGAAGTAGCCTTCGAACAGTGCGTGCTTGTCTTGCTCTCTCGAGGCCGACGAGAATACCGCGATCTCAATATTATCATCTTTCTAGTTACTCGATTGTCGAGGGTTCTGTTTCATCAATTTTTTGATGTTGTGCCTTCTTAGAATCCGGCGGCAGTCCGCTCAGCTGCCTGAGGACCATGTTTTTTTTTCTCGGCCTTACAGCCTTCCGTGCGGCATTAATGACTACGTCGGGGACAGCCATCCAGGGAGCGAAGGATCCCGGCTTCTTGCTGGGCCGTGTACTCGCTGTGACTATTCCTGCACCCCAGTGCAGATCAGTACCGTCGGTGGAGTCGTTCGAGCATGGTAGTAGTTGTGCAAGATAGTCCGTCACACGAACAAATTTAAGGCGCGTCCATCGCGTATTGGGAAACCGAGGTGCTCGTGGCCACTGCCATCCTCATCTTTTTCTTGAGTTGTTCATCGGGGCGACACCGTATTCCCTGAGCAGCACGGTCAGGAACTTCTCAGTGGAGGCTCGTATCACCACAAAAAAGGCACATGCGAACGATTGATGATTTGGACTAGCCAGTTTGACCACCACCACCACCACCACCACCACCACCACCACCACCACCACCACCACCACCACCACCACCACCACCACCACCACCACCACCACCACCACCACCGCGAGGTCTGGGACCGGACCCGTTGTGGTTGCCAGGCGGAGCTTCGTCTACTACACCCGCGACGCTCGCGCGTATGTGTTTGGGTGCAGGTGTGGCGAACGACAACCACAGCGAGCATGCTTGCAATCCCCGCTGCAGCGGCGGCAGCAACGTTCCTTGCCCGGCCGCAGGGAGTTTCTGCAGTGCCTTTCGCGGGCAAGTCCTCGCCCTTGATCTTCTTCATCTGGCAAGGCCCTCGACGAAAGGTCGGTGGTGTAAGCGAAGAACAAAAAAGGGGATGAAGTGGAGCAGGGAGGCCGCGGTGGAGTGGGTGAAGCAAGCGACGGGGCTCCACGGTGTAAGCGAAGAACAAAAAAGGGGATGAAGTGGAGCAGGGAGGCCGCGGTGGAGTGGGTGAAGCAGGCGACGGGGCTGAGCGTTCCGTCCGCTTTTCATTTCCGTCGACAATGGTCGGCTGCGGCCGATCATCCGGTTGGCGGGGGATGCCGGCGCTCCCTCGGACGCGTACCCTGAGGTTCCTGTCGAAAGAAATACCGAACCGGGTAAAACCTGGGACACCCAGCCCCTTTTTAGAGGGGTGTCCCAGGTTTTACCCGGTTCAACATTAATCCAATTGCGGGTAGTAGATTTCGGAGCCCACTTTTTGAAGGGGCAGGGCGACTGGTTCCATTTCATTTTTATATCCCAAAACGCAGACCCGGACAATGTGAAGGCGCCGTCAGCGGCAATGGTCAGGAAGGCGGCACAGGACAGGGACGCTTTGAAGGAGAAGGTGAAGGTCGTGGCCGCGAGCATAAAGCAGACCCGGAAGGCCCTCGACAAGATCGGCAAGGGCAACGTGAAGACCGCCTTCGGGATCTACGTCCGCGAGCTGCGGGCGAGCAATCCCTCCGTCGACGTGATGAAGCTGTACACCCGCTGGCAGTCGCTGCAGCCGGCCACACGGGCCAAGTACCAAGCGAAGCTCCCGAAGAACCGAGAGGAGCGGCACAAGAAGATGGAGGCGTCGCGCCCTACCGAGAAAGCGTCGCCGTTCAAGCAGTTCGCGTCGCGCGTCCTGCCCGACATCTACCACCAGCTCAAGCAGAAGCACCCGAAGTACCCGATCTCGAAGCTCCTCAAAGAGGCCACCGAGCTCCTCCACAAGCAGTGGAAGCAGCAGGAGAGCAAAGACAAGAAGAAGGGCTGATAGCCGGAAACACGGGGGGATCTGCCTCTGCGTGTCGCAACCAAGCACCTGACTCTGTTCGCGCTTCCGTGAGGCGCTCGACGAACCTGCTGGAGAGGCCGCGAGCCTTATTTATGACCAGTCGAGAACAGAAAGCGAGGTTGACGCTTGCTCGTGATTCCACAGCTGCGCAGTCGTACTGTCCGACAGCTTTCATTGAAGCACGAAGGGGCGACCCTCGACGAGGTGAGGCCCGGGGGGTGGGTTTTGTGTGTCCTCATCACATCACTGCGTTCGGCCAGAATCCGTCCGTCGACGAAGGCAAACCCGCTGGGAGGCGTTCAAACCGGTCACCCAGACCTTCTAGCAGCCGATACACCCAAGATAATACCCTCCGTCGGCCTGATGGTGAAGCCGCACAACCGATGGAAGACATTGCTACCGTCCACTTGGACTGTCTACGAAGCGAAGCTTCGCGGAGAACCATTCAAACAATTCGCTTCGCGCGTGACTTACCGCCAGCCCAAGCCGAAGTACCCCCACAGCTACTCGCCCAGGAGGGTCCTCAAAGAAGCCACCAAACTGCTCCACAGGCAGTGAAAACAGAAGGCACGCACCAACAAGAAGGGGGATCTCCTCGCCACGTATACTGCGTGTGTCAAACTCAAGAGCGTGCTTCCTGCACGAGTCGTAGTAGCCCAGGAACCGTGCAGCCTTCTGAAACTGGCCAATGATCTCAATGCAGGTGAGATGTGTAGAAGAGAAACTAACAGCTGGGGCTGGTAGCAGATCTTCCTGCGGGATGCGCCAAGGTTTCAAGGAAACGTGTGCCTCCCGTGCTTGAGATGCTCAAGCACCTGGACACGTGCCGCGCGCTGCTACTTGAAGGGAACCTGCCCTTTCTTTAAACACGGTACCGCAGCCTACCCACGAATGCACTCGCCTTGCATTTCATCTGTAGGCAGGACATGTGCACATGGAGTGCACTTTGAGTTATCCTGGGACTGAGTGTTCCACCATCTTGCCACACCTTTGGTGCGGTTGCGTCCTGTCCGCTCCTGCCAGACGCTGATGCATCCGGCGCGTGTACTGTTGTTGGGTGGTTGTCGCGCGAAGCGGGATCGTTATTTTGTTGTCGCAGTCCGATGGGCGTACATGGGCCCATGATGGGGCGTACATTGTGTACGTGCTACGTGGAGTGGCCGTGGACTACCAATTTTCATTGGACTCTGTGGTGGTGCTAACCTCCGAGGTGAAGTTGGATCCACCCGCATGCAGCCAAAGAAGATTCCGAGGAGCATGCGGTCGAACTCACACATACACAACACAGGGCACGGCTCTGTGGTTATCTTTGTCCGGCCCCGTCACCCACCGTAGCAGAGCAGCGACCCACAGCATCAAATTGCCTGCTGCTGTCGAGGTTCCAGTGTGTCACAGTCAGGAAGGGATGACTCATCTACTATACGCTTCCAGACAGCCCTCCGGCCGTGTCCTGTGCGACCACATACGGACGCGTGATGTGGGCTGGAATGGCAGGGCAGTGGTGTTCACCCCCTACTATTCCTGTGCTACATGGCAACCCCTGCTCAACATGTATGCACGGTCACAGGAGTCTTTTTTTTTGGCTAGCCAAAGTGAGAAAAAGAGTGAAAGAGTACGTACAGTAGTGAGTAGAGAAGAGAACGAGTGTAAAAGTTGGCGGTAGCACAAACTACCGGGCCAGCGGAGACCACCGCAAAAAAGATTTCTTACTTTTCTCTCAAAACCAGCACCAATAACAACGACCCCTATTCCTGTGCGGGTCGGACCCTTCCCCGTTGAACATCCCATGAAAGTACCACTGTTGATCCAGGCCGATGCGGGCTACATGGCAACCCCTGCTCAACATGTATGCACGCGGGGGACATTCATTGCGAATGTGTTCGTGGTGTCGGTCGCAGGAGTCTTTTTTGGCTAGCCAAAGAGAGTAAAAGAGTGAACGAGTACGTACAGTAGTGAGTAGAGTGCGAGTGTAGAAGACCGGAGGTAGCACAGACGAGGCCACCGCAAGAAGATTTCCTACCTTTTCCTTATCCCTCAAAACCAGCACCAATAACAACGACACCTATTCCTACGACCCCGGTACCAGTATTGGGGCGGCGTCTGGTAACTACACACTGGGAGGACCTCGATTAGCGCCTGTACATCTTACGCCACGAAGCTCCCCTCTTTAGCACGGTTGTTGTGTCTTTAGGCGCAAAACCCTGCACTTGAAGCAAGCATCTTGTTTCCTTTCCCTGCCCTCAGTCACTTAGTTAGTTCCTTTTCCCGCGCCCGCTGACTTTGTTAACTTTCGCTCAGCTGTTGCGCACAATTTCATTTCAAGTACGTTCTGACATTGCCCGCCCACCTAGTGTAACTATTGTCAGGACTCTCGCTGTGCACTCATTTCTCAACCAGCTGTCCCGTCTGCGGACACACACGTTCTCACATTGCCCCAGCCCGCCAAAATTGTAAGGACTCTTCCCCGGCCTTTCCCGGTGCTCTTGCGGTCATGGTTGTCTTGGCTGTGGCTAGCTAAGCTCATGCGGTGCTGAGAAGGTTGTCGATCCCGACCGGAGTACGGAGCAGCACGTATTTACATTGTATGGGCTCCCCGGATGGGGTCGCCTGTGCTCTCGTACCATGGGCACTCCTGGTTGGTGACCTGCTAAGGTTCTATGCAAGAGAAGGTCTGCCTAGTGGATTGATCAAGACCGGGCACACGGGGCAGAAGGTTTGCGCACACGTACGTTCAAGGCGAGGTCTTACAACCTTACAACTCCCGCTTACTACTCCCTGCCTCCCCCCTACCGGTTGTAACGGGGTCTTACGGACTTGCCTGTGTTTTAGTAGCACGAGTTGACGAGCTACGAACAGCCGCCTGACAAACCAGACTCACACCGCTGTCCTGAGTGTCTGCAGACAATCAGGCTCCGCGCTGATGGTGGTCCGCTTTCTGTGTCCGTGGCTGAAGGGACGGAAACACAGTGCAGACGCGACCAGTGCGGTGTTGAGCACATATCCATTTCAAGCACTCTTCTTGCAATTTTCCCCTTCCTATCACCAGGGTTTCATATTTTCAAGCACGTCAGTTATTATTGAGAACAACCACATCATCATCGTCCCTTCGCCCCCCACCCCCCGTTCGATCCTGTTGCCAACGAAGCCCAAGACGTCACCTATTTCAAAGTACTGCAAAAGAGGAAAGAAAACAAGGACCAACACCGTTTAGGTTCTAAGCTTTTCCCGCTTTCTTTTGGTTGGACAAGAAGCTCGTTCTTTTGAAAACCCATAGCACCGAACGACAGTTTTGCCGCTCCAATATGTCCAGATCTATCCCACCGAAGCCATGTTCAAACCTAGCTCACCTGTCCGAAGCGGCCCGCTTAGTGACTTAAGCGTGCGATGTTGGGTATGTGGCTACTTGTCCCAGTTTAAGCCAGCCCTGCACGTTGACACCGGTACCGAGTTGCTCAACCATCTACCCCAGTGCCTCAGTGCAGCAATTATTAAGACTTGAACGCATCTCCAACTTTTACCTACCATCGGTTTCAGGGACTTTTAACCTTCTTTTCAAAGGTCTTTGCATCTTTTGTTCGCTATCAGCAACCGTGCACGGCTAGAGGGAATGTGGCTACTTGTTCCTGAGACGGATACGCCCTCTTGCGCCACCTCTCGGGAGTCCGCTGGACGTGAGGAACGTCTCGAACAGCCAGAAACGGTCACTACGTGAGAAGTCCGGGTGTCAATACAATTCAAGCAACATAGGTAGCGGGCTGGGGCCGGGGGGACGTTTTGAGGTGGTCCACAATGAGCATGACGAAGGAAGAAGTCGTGCGGGTGTGCAAGCGGGCAGGGTTCTACAGCACGCCCGAGCTGAATGAGAGGCTGTACCTGCAGTGCAAGGGGTACGGCGAGATCGGCGGGCTCGAGGAATTCGTCAATGCGAAGGCGATATGGCTCGAGGGAAACTGCCTCACGGAGATCAAGGGCCTCGACACGTGCACGGAGCTGCTTACGCTGTACCTCTCGAGGAATCTGATCGGCGAGATCACCGGGCTGAGTCGGCTGTCTAAGCTGGTGAAGCTGGACCTCGCTGACAATGCGATCAAAACGGTGACCGGGCTCGAAGGCTGCGGCTCTCTCGCGCACGTCAACCTCTCGAAGAACCACTTGAAGGCGCTGGCCGGCCTCGAAGGGCTGCTTTGCGTCCGGGAGACGATCACGACGCTGGACCTGTCGCACAATGCGATCGCCGACGAGCAGCTCCTCGACTTTTTGAAGCGATTCCCCGCGCTCGCGTCGCTGCGGCTGATGGGCAACCCTGTAGCCGGGATGCGGGACTACCGGAGGAAGTTCGTCGCGGGGTTGGGCGAGCTGAAGTCGTTAGACGACACGCCTGTGACAGACGTGGAGCGAGGCGCCGCGGTGGCGTATGCTTCGGGTGGGGTGGAGGCCGAGAGGGCGTACCGCCAGCGGGTGAGGGAGGAGGACACCCGCAAGGAGGCAGCGCGCACGGCGTACTTCGACGAGTGCGTGCGGAAAGCGAGGGAGGAGCGGAAGGTCCGGGCGGAGAAAGGGGAGGCGGCACCGGCCACCGAGTACTGGCTCTTGAACAACGCCCCCGCGACGCAGCCCGGCCGCGGGACCCCCCCCTTGCCAAGGACCCGGGCCGAGCCCCAGGAGCTCGTCGACCACGTCTTCCACCCGGGCGACGACACCGCCGCCCGTGACGCGCTCCGGCAGGCGAGCCTGAAACCGAGGCCGCACCTGGCGCCGGTCGCCTTCTCGACCGCCCACGCAGACCGTCTCGTCGGCATCGCCGACCCCCAAAACACCCCCGACGGAGGTGCCCGCGAAACCCCGTCGGTCAAAAGCACGGGCGCGGCCGTCGAAAACGCGGTCGAAACCGCCGGCAAACCCGCCGAGGCGGAGCCGCGTGCTCCCGGCGGCAGCGCGGTTGCGGAGGAGACCCCCGCCGCAATCGTCGGCAGCGCGGTCGGGTCCGCCAGCAAACCCGCCGAGGCGGAGCCGCGTGTTCCTGGCGGCAGCGCGGTTGCGGAGGAGACCCCCGCCGCAATCGTCGGAAGCGCGGTAGGATCCGCCGGTAAACCTGCCGAGGCGGGGCCGCGTGCTCCTGGCGGCAGCGCGGTTGCGGAGGAGACCCCCGCCGCAATCGTCGGAAGCGCGGTCGGATCCGCCGGCAAACCCGCCGAGGAAGCGGCGGGCGCAGCCAGCGGCGGGGTTGCGAACGCTACCGAAAATGCGGTCGAAACCGCCGGCAAACCCGCCGACGCGGAGACACGGGCACCTGTTGTGCAGAAGACCCCCGTTGCAATCGTCGGAAATGCGGGCAAGCCCACTGGCAAACCCGCCAAGGCGGAGACGCGTGCATCTAGCAGCGTGGTTGCGGGCCCCACCCCCGCCGCAGCCGTCGAGAGCGCGGTCGAAGCCGCCGGCAAACCGGCCGCGGGCGGGGCCCGCGCAGCACCTTGCCCCGTCGCCGCCGAAATCGCGGTCGGAACCGCCGCCCCGCCCGCCGAGGAAGGGACGGGAGCACCTGGCAGCGCGGCTGCGAAGGAAACCCCCGCTGCGGCCGCCGAAAACGCGGTCGGTCCCGCCGGCGCCACCGGCAGCAGGAGGGGCCCCGACGCACCGAAGGGCGCCAGCGGTGCCCGCAGAGATCGCGGCGGAGTCGTCGAGAAGCTGGGCGGGTCGGCGGAAGCTGGCGGCGGGCGGCCCCGTGCAACCGGCGAATGCCAGGCGCCGCCGAGTGCAGTTTGCGGCAGGGCGAAGGTGGGGCCCCGTGCGGCGCATTGGGACCCGGCGGCTGCCGTGTTGGAGGAGGAGGATGAGGAAGAAGGGGACGGCCGGGACGGAGCTGAGCGGCGGGAAGGCGGATGCAACCCTGCCTGCGTGGCGCAAGACGGCGTCGGCAGTGACTGGGACCCGCGCGAATTCGACAGCTCCGCCGACGGGTCGGACGACGACTCTCCGCAACCGCCGGCGCTACCGGTGGCAGACGCCGCGCAGCCGCCTTCCCTCGATGACTGCGACTACAACGACCAACACGCGCAGCAATCTGCGGTCGAATCCACGTGGGCGGCTGGCCGAACCTGCTGAGAGTGTTCAGCCGGACCATCCCGTCTATGCAGCAGACCGTGGCGCACCGTAGTGCACGAGAGAAACAGCGGCAGACATTCGTTGCAGTACCTGGTTATAAGGAATGGACCCCCCCCCCGCTCTGGAAGCTGGCTGCGGGCGGCCCCATGCAACCGGCGAGCCGGCTCCAGCGGGTGCCAGCCAGGCGCCGCGAAGTTTAAAGCTTAAGTCGACGAGATTTCGAAGCCATCCAACCTGTCTGAAGCAGCTTTACACGTAGTGGCTGGGGTCTTCGCCGATGAGGTGCACAACGACCCGTCGTACAGTATTTGCCAGGCCTTCGAACTGTTCACGAACAGTTCAGAAAGGCTCTCGTGCACGCCGTACCGGCTTTGCGCCACTTAAACCTAACCCAGCTCCTGTGGTGCGAAGGAAGTCGGCACGCTCAAGCAAACAGGGCCTGGAAAAGGCCTTTCAGCTCGCAGCACCTTCCGCCGCCACCGTAGCCTCGTCCTAGCTTTCAATCAAGTTCACGCTCCCTGGCGACGTCGGTGCGCCGTGATTGAAATTAACCTTAGCTCTCTGTCCGCTTTGCTCCCTTTTCTTTTGGAAGTCTACTTTCTTGTGGCGCAGAACGGGCGGTGCACGAGGGGGTGCCACCCCGCGGTGAATGCAAAGCGAACCGCTCGTCATCGGCATCTACGGCCTTCCGGCTCCGGGAAGACCACCCTCGCTGAGGTTAGCCGTGCGGCTTCGGGGATCGTGATTGTTGGACTCCTCCCTTCTTGTTGCGCCACCCGGCGGTGAATGCAAAGCGAACCATTTGTCATCGCACATCTGCGGCCTTCCGGCTCCGGGAAGACCACCCTCGCTGGGGTTAGCCGTGCGGCTTCGGGATTCGTGATTGTTGGACCAGGCCGCTCTCCCAGGGTGCGCGCAACCCTAGTTTTGATGACGCTCCCGTCTCTCGTTGTTCGATGCGTCTCTCCGTCTGCCTTTTCGGCGGCACTTCAATCATATGCCGAAAGCCGTACGCGCATCTCTCTTAGGCGACCGAATGCACCCCGGAGAGATGGTCCCTGCACTCTTAACTCGTCTCGTTCTCTCTAGCTCTGTTGTTGCCATCGGGTCTCTCCCTACCTTCTTGTTGCGCAGAAAGGGCGGTGCACGAGGGGGCGCCATCCGGCGGTGAATGCAAAGCGAACCGCTCGTCATCGGCATCTACGGACCCTCCGGTCTGGGAAGACGTGAGGCTTCGGATCATGAATGCTGGACCAGGCCGCTCTTCCAGAGTGCGCGCAAACCTAGTCTCTTGTTCTTCGATGCGTCTCTACATTGTACCTTTTCGGCAGCACTTCAATTACACATGCTGAAGCCGTACGAACATCTTTCTTAGTGAGGCGACGATACTCCCCGGAGAGATGGTCCCTGCACTCTCAGCTCGTCTCTTTCTCTCTCTCGCTCTCTTGTTGCCATCGAGTCTCTCCGTACTGTCTTCTTGCGCAGAAAGGGCGGTGCACGAGGGGGCGCCACCCGGCGGTGAATGCAAAGCGAACCGCTCGTCATCGGCATCTACGGACCTTCTGGCTCCGGGAAGACCACCCTCGCCAAGCGGTTAGCCGTGCGGCTTCGCGAGCGCGGCTGTTGGACCGGGGTGCTCGCGCAAGATGCGTTCCTCGACGCCGACAAAGTGACGCAGCACCCCGTGTTTCGTGCCAACTGGGAGCTGGTTGAGGTGGTCGACTTCGAAGGCTTCCTGCGGGCGATCGGCGAATGGAAGGCGTGGGCCTCAAAGGGAGCGGCGGCGCCGTTAGTCGTCGGCACCCGTCGCGGGGACGTCGTGTACGAAGGGGAGCGGGAGGCGGATCCAGCGGGGACGCGGCGGCGGGTGCTCGTATTGGAGGGGTTCAAGCTGTTTTCCGACCGCCGGGTCGCGGACCTGTGCCACGTGCGCTTTGTCCTCGATGCACCGGCCAGCGTCTGCTGCGGGAGGCGGTATGGCAGGAGCCGCCGGGGCGCCAAGGTGACGGAGGAGTATTCGGCTTGGTACCACGGCCTCGTGTGGGAGCACCACCTGCGGTACCACGACGCCGCGCTGAAGTACTGCGCGGGCAGACCGCACCACATTCTCGACGCGACCCAGCCCATGGACACTCTAGTTCGCGATGCTTCAAGCATTGTGGCGGAGCAGCTCCTCGTCTCACTCTCCGACTGACTATTCTACGAAGAATCCACTCCTTGGCCAAAGAGTCATCCAGCTCTTCGCACACAATGCGTTGTGCCACATGCGCTTTGTCCTCGACGCTTCAGTCAGTATTTGTTATGAGAGGCGGTATGGCAGGAGCCGCCGGGGCGCCAAGGTGACGGAGGAGTATTCGGCTTGGTACCACGGCCTTGTGTGGTAGCACCACCTGTGGTACCACGACGCCGTGCTGAAGTACTGCGCGGGTAGACCGCACCACATTCTCGACACTCGGTGCCACTCGGGCTACCGGCCGATTTCGCTCACGAGCGTTGGCCTCTAAGATAGTGGAGACCACTATCAAAGACCGCCCCACGTTCCTCCATCGATGGACTCCTCAGTCCGCGCAGGGAGGCTTCCGAGTAGGGAGAGGCACAGAGGAGCAGCTCTACACCGTGACGCGGCAATCAACCGGAAAAAAGGCCAGCAGCAAGTCACACTCTCTCGAGTCTCTGCACGCATTGTTCTCCGTTGTGTCCCCTTTTCTATTCTCGCTGAAAGATTCCCCGCGGCGCAAGCGTCTGCGCATGTCTGCGGAGTACGTGGAGATAGCGGAAGGGCCAGCCGTCGATGCGACCGCGGACGGGCCAGAGCAGGATGGCACCGCCATTCCTTCGACGCGAGCCTGAAGCCCAGGTCCAAGATAGGCGTTGCCTGTGCCATCTGCAAGGAGAAGAGGCAGGTGGGGCAGCTGCGGAGGCCGTGCAAGGGCTGCGACATCTTCACATGCCACAGGGGCAGCAACTGTCACAGTCTCACTGGGAGAGTTGATGAACCACGAAAGTCGATAATAGAGCTTTGGGTTAGAATGCAAAGAATCTTTAGCGATAATCTGCATCGCCGGCGGCGTAGGGCCTCTCCCCACCCACCACTGTATGTGTTCTCGTGATCACCGCTACCGCGCTGACCTTTCCCGAGAACACATCAAAACAAGTCAAAGGGTGTGATTAGTGACGCCTTAGCAGTCCCAGGGCCTCTCACCACCCACCACTGTATGTGTTCTCGTGGTCACCGCTACCGCGCTGACCTTTCCCGATGTACTGATGCAGTTGCGTCGGTCTTCGTGTCCACACAATGAGATGCTCAGGGACAAACACAACGCAAGCTCTGCATTTCGTTTGCAACCTTGATGCACATCTGCGAAAGACCCTTCGGAATCACCCAAGTAGGAGCCAGGTCCCTGGAAATGAAGAAGGTTTCCCGATGTATGTCAAAGAGCTCTTGCTCAGCTTTTTGCCTGCTCCCTTTCGCAAAAAGAAAAGGAACCCCGAACCAACCAAAGGCGGCGGCGCGGCTGTTGGGATTGGGCAAACGACACAGAAAGGAATAGCACGATGAGGCGGGCAGTGTGCACTGTAGCGAGGCGATTCGCCAGCTCCGACGCGTTGAGATGGAAGGACCGGACGACGAACCCGGCCCCGAAGGTGCGCCTTTTTCTTGGTAAAATAAATCATACTAATAATTCTTGGAAAATAAACTTGTTTTCTTTGGAGACTAATAATAGTCCGAACGACAGGTTTCCCGCTCCAATCTAGCTTGCTTCCCCAGTCACTTCATGTGGTCAGCAGCAAGATTAGCAGCTTTCTGGCTTCACCCTGTCCTCCAACCATACGGCGCGCGGCAAGCAGAGCAGGAGCAGTGGACGAGAGTGACAGACACAAGCATAGGAGTGAGGTTTTATTATTGTATTAGCACGTGATTGGTAGGATGTACTGCCTGAGCATTGAGCTAAGGGTTTTCTCCCTCGAGCAGCCATGAACACCTCAACAGGACGGAATCTTCGGCACCGGCTGGGACAACATGTCGTTGGAAGTTGTCTTCCGCTCCATCATCAAGCGCCCCCACATCCGCGAGGTACGATTTCGTCTCAAATCTGTTGTCCCCCCCAAGATCTCCCCTCAGTACTTGCATTCAAAGGTATCGTAATTGGAATCATGTTGAACTGGACTAAAGCTGGAAACGGGTAAATGACCGACCGGGTAAAACCTGGGATAGTCTCCTGGGTGACTGCACCAGTGGTGGTCCTGCAGCCTCCTATGACAGCGGCATTTAGGTCTAGCTGATGAGTATTTAGCAGGGTCGCGATGTTCTGCAAAGTATGCAAAGTCGCGAACAGGGGGTTATGCACTGTAGCGGTTGGATGAGGTAACTCAAGGGGACTTTAAAAACCCGGTGTCCGGTGTCAGACACCGGGAAAACCCGGTGTGTCAAAAAAAGAGGGAAAAAAATAAAAGTCAGAATTTCTGGGAATTTTTTTTTTCCAGATTTCTGTTTTGTCACTGTGAGGCTGGAAGTTTTCTCGTGGAAACTACCGGTGGAAATTTCTTTCGTGGGAAGGGAAACTGGTGGTGGAAAATTTTCTCACGACAGAAAACTGATGGAAGTTTTCTCGTGGCGGAAATTTCTTTTGTGGAATACTGGTGGTGGAAATTTTCTCTCACGACAGAAAAGTGATGGAAATTTTCTCGTGGCGGAAACCTGGCGGAAATTTCTCTCGTGGTGGAAACCTGATGATGGAAATGTTCTCGTGGAAACTACTGGCGGAAATTTCTTTGTGGAATACTGTTGGTGGAAATTTTCCCACGACAGAAAACTGATGGAAATTTTCTCATGGCAGAAACCACCGGCGGAAATTTCTTTCACGGTAAGGGAGCACAGATTTTTTCCTGAGCGGGCCACCTGCCCACCGACTTGGCAGAATGAAAAGGTGGGTCCCCAGACCCCCCCCCCACCTTGGTATGCGAAAAATATTTCTTGAGCAAACCTGAAAGAATTTTCCCCCGCCCCAGCATTAATATGTGGTCGAGTTGACAGTGCGGCGTACCTCTACGGTGAGTGGCACAGGTTCGAATCCCGCCACGGTCCATTTTTTCACCAGTGCACCCTGAGGGCACAGGTTCGAATCCCGCCAGGGTCATTTTTTTCACCAGATTTTCCCGCACCATTTTCGAGCACTTTCATCGAAATTCTGAAGCCATCGGCGACAGTGGTCCGTGACCGGTCCGGAAACGTCAGTTTGAGGGTTGTCCCACTTTTTGGGTCACTATAACTGACGTTTGAGGGTTGTCCCACATTTTTCGATGACCAATACTGACGTTTGAGGGTTGTCCCACATTTTTGGGTCACCAATACTGACGTTTGAGGGTTGTCCCACATTTTTCGATGATCAATAATGACGTTTGAGCGTTGTCCCACATTTTTGGATCACCAATACTGACGTTTGAGGGTTGTCCCACTTTTTTGATCACGAACACTGACGTTTGAGGGTTGTCCCAAACTTTTGGATCACCAATACTGACGTTTGAGGGTTGTCCCACTTCTTTGGGGCTATAAAACTAACGTTTGAGGGTTGTCCCACTTCTTTGGATCACCAATACTGACGTTTGAGGGTTGTCCCACATTTTTGGATCACCAATACTGACGTTTGAGGGTTGTCCCACCTTTTTGGATCACCAATACTGACGTTTGAGGGTTGTCCCACATTTTTGGATCACCAATACTGACGTTTGAGGGTTGTCCCACTTCTTTGGATCATAAAACTGACGTTTGAGGGTTGTCCCACTTTTTTGGATCACCAATACTGACGTTTGAGGGTTGTCCCACATTTTTGGATCACCAATACTGACGTTTGAGGGTTGTCCCACTTCTTTGGGGCATAAAACTAACGTTTGAGGGTTGTCCCACTTTTTTGGATCACCAATACTGACGTTTGAGGGTTGTCCCACATTTTTGGATCACCAATACTGACGTTTGAGGGTTGTCCCACTTCTTTGGGGCACTAAAACTAACGTTTGAGGGTTGTCCCACTTTTTTGGGTCACCAATACTGACGTTTGAGGGTTGTCCCACTTTTTTGGGTCACCAATACTGACGTTTGAGGGTTGTCCCACTTTTTTGGATCACCAAAACTGACGTTTGAGGGTTGTCCCACTTTTTTGGATCACCAATACTGACGTTTGAGGGTTGTCCCACTTTTTTGGGTCACCAATACTGACGTTTGAGGGTTGTCCCACTTTTTTGGATCACCAATACTGACGTTTGAGGGTTGTCCCACTTTTTTGGATCACCAATACTGACGTTTGAGGGTTGTCCCACTTTTTTGGATCACCAATACTGACGTTTGAGGGTTGTCCCACTTTTTTGGGGCACCAATACTGACGTTTGAGGGTTGTCCCACTTTTTTGGATCACCAATACTGACGTTTGAGGGTTGTCCCACTTTTTTGGATCACGAAAACTGACGTTTGAGGGTTGTCCCACATTTTTGGATCACCAATACTGACGTTTGAGGGTTGTCCCACATTTTTCGATGACCAATACTGACGTTTGAGGGTTGTCCCACTTTTTTGGATCACTAAAACTGACGTTTGAGGGTTGTCCCACTTCTTTGGGGCACTAAAACTAACGTTTGAGGGTTGTCCCACTTTTTTGGGTCACCAATACTGACGTTTTAGGGTTGTCCCACTTTTTTTGATCACGAAAACTGACGTTTGAGGGTTGTCCCACTTTTTTGGATCACCAATACTGACGTTTTAGGGTTGTCCCACTTTTTTCGATCACGAAAACTGACGTTTGAGGGTTGTCCCACTTTTTTGGGTCACCAATACTGACGTTTGAGGGTTGTCCCACTTTTTTGGGTCACCAATACTGACGTTTGAGGGTTGTCCCACTTTTTTGGATCACCAATACTGACGTTTGAGGGTTGTCCCACTTCTTTGGGCACCAATACTGACGTTTGAGGGTTGTCCCACTTTTTTGGGTCACCAATACTGACGTTTGAGGGTTGTCCCACTTTTTTGGATCACGAAAACTGACGTTTGAGGGTTGTCCCACATTTTTGGATCACCAATACTGACGTTTTAGGGTTGTCCCACTTTTTTCGATCACGAAAACTGACGTTTGAGGGTTGTCCCACATTTTTGGATCACCAATACTGACGTTTGAGGGTTGTCCCACTTCTTTGGGGCACTAAAACTAACGTTTGAGGGTTGTGCCACTTGCGATTCATCGAGGGAATTCCACAAGGCATTACGAACGAACTTCAGGTTCCTTTGGGCTGGCTGGCGGGGAAAATCTTTTCCCCGCCAGCACCCTCAAACGTCAGTATTGGTCATCGAAACGTCAGTATTGGTCATCGAAAAAAGCGGGACCACCCTCAAACGTCAGTATTGGTGATCCAAAAATGTGGGACAACCCGCAAACGTCAGTATTGGTCATCGAAAAATGTGGGACAACCCTCAATCGTCAGTATTGGTGACCCATAAAAGTGGGACAACCCTCAAACGTCAGTATTGGTCATCGAAAAAAGTGGGACAACCCACAAACGTCAGTATTGGTGATCCAAAAATGTGGGACAACCCTCAAACGTCAGTATTGGTCATCGAAAAAAGTGGGACAACCCTCAAACGTCAGTATTGGTGACCCAAAAAAGTGGGACAACCCTCAAACGTCAGTATTGGTCATCGAAAAAAGTGGGACAACCCTCAAACGTCAGTATTGGTGACCCAAAAATGTGGGACAACCCTCAAACGTCAGTATTGGTGACCCAAAAAAGTGGGACAACCCTCAAACGTCAGTATTGGTGATCCAAAAAGTGGGACAACCCTCAAACGTCAGTATTGGTGATCCAAAAAAGTGGGACAACCCTCAAACGTCAGTATTGGTGATCCAAAAAAGTGGGACAACCCTCAAACGTCAGTATTGGTCATCGAAAAAAGTGGGACAACCCTCAAACGTCAGTATTGGTGATCCAAAAATGTGGGACAACCCTCAAACGTCAGTATTGGTCATCGAAAAAAGTGGGACAACCCTCAAACGTCAGTATTGGTGACCCAAAAAAGTGGGACAACCCTCAAACGTCAGTATTGGTCATCGAAAAAAGTGGGACAACCCTCAAACGTCAGTATTGGTGACCCAAAAATGTGGGACAACCCTCAAACGTCAGTATTGGTGACCCAAAAAAGTGGGACAACCCTCAAACGTCAGTATTGGTCATCGAAAAAAGTGGGACAACCCTCAAACGTCAGTATTGGTGATCCAAAAATGTGGGACAACCCTCAAACGTCAGTATTGGTCATCGAAAAAAGTGGGACAACCCTCAAACGTCAGTATTGGTGACCAAAAAAGTGGGACAACCCTCAAACGTCAGTATTGGTCATCGAAAAAAGTGGGACAACCCTCAAACGTCAGTATTGGTGATCCAAAAATGTGGGACAACCCTCAAACGTCAGTATTGGTCATCGAAAATAGTGGGACAACCCTCAAACGTCAGTATTGGTGACCCAAAAATGTGGGACAACCCCAGTTTTTGTTGTCTGAAAAGTGGTCTACCTGTTGATTTCTAAGTGAGAACACCAACAGGATAGTTGAAATGGGGTTGAAAAGTTTATTGGAAAACCCGTACCGTTTGGGCGGGGGGCGTAGCCCCCCGCACCCCCCTGTTGTTCATGTTTTTTGGCGGGATATCTGAAAAAGTCGCGGAGAACACCAATCCTGAGTGATTCCAGAATTCTGGAAAACCGGACCCTCCTGGGGGCAAAAGGTGGGTCCCCCACCCCCCCCCTATAAATGGTGGGCTGGTGGCCCGCTCAGGAAAAAATCTGTGCTCCCTAAGTGCGACCGTTTAAAAGTTTCCGCGCCTGCGGCGCAGGGCTCCTTTAAGAAACACAAAACCGCCACAAGAAGAGTTGCTGGATCGGTGTTCCGGAGTTTAACGCTGGTTCAATCGTGCACCAGAGGCGGCACACGCACGCACAAGTCAAAAGGTGGCTCACCACCACAAAATATATCGCTGCGCGGGCAGGTCTCCCCCCTCCCGAAGCGTCAACACAGCCTACTGTGCGGGTCGGGGCTACAGTAGGGTCACCCCAAAAACCCGCTTTAGAGCGTAGATTTTCGTCTCAAGGCATCCCTGCTGCCCAAGTGTTGGAAAAAAAAAAAGAAAATTGACCTCACACCGGGTTTTTGGCTGACACCGGGGTTTCCGCTCCAACCCCCAAACTTTTAAAGACCCCTGGGTTTAAGCTGGGTAACTCACCCAAAAAAAAAATTGGAAATCGGGTGGGAGGTTAAGTTGATTTATACTGGGTTGGGCAGCGTTTTGGCGTCTGTATTCTGGGTTGGCAGGGGCAGGCTAGGTGTCTTCTGAAGGAGAAAGCTGGCTGCAGGAGGCCTGCCGTCAGCCAGAACATCAGATTCTGAGGCTCAATGTACCGTACCGTCTCCCGGGGGGCGGTGCCCCCCGGACCCCCCCTGTATTAAGACTCGCCAGAGAAAACGGGCTTGGTGTCTATTCTTAAGGAGAAAACGGGCTGCAGAAGGTCCTGGTCGCGAACCCCGAAAAAAGAATATATGCCGAACCAGGGGAAAAAAACTGGGACACCCCCAGCCCCATTATCGCAGGTTTTTACCCGGTTCAACGTTAATCCAATTGCGGTAGATAGGGTATGCGTCAGCCATCGACTTCTGCTTCGCAGACACACTTTCTTCCCCTATGCGTGGCGGCACGATGTCTGGATGCACCGATACCGGGACCCTCGAATCCTGTATTCGAAGCTGGACGACGAGCGGAATGGATGTTGAGCAGGTTGGGAGCTCCGGCAAGGACATCCCATTCGCCTATGATTGCGGTGCCCGCCTTGGTCCCCCTCGAACATTGCCTACGTGTACAGGAAGTAGGGGGTCTTTTGTTGCGTTAGTGGGGAGACCTTGCCAGCCTTTCGCTAAGACACAGGAACTGACGTTCTCATTTTCTCGCGTTCAGGTGGCGGTTTGAATGCGACCGGTGTTGGCGCTTCGAAAAAAAATTCTCCACGCTTCCACTCGGGCACGTTCTTGCACTTCGGCGCTGTTGCCCTCGTCTCTCGGCAGGATTCCGCCCAAACATTAAGCCAAACCTTTCCCCCCGAAGAACACGTCCGTACTGTGTGGGAGATACCGTGCCCGAAATGGTCTGAAAAGCAAGAAACACACACAAAATCTCGAACACAGATGCTGAAGAACCACTACGCGTGGGCGACGGACGAGAAGACGCTCGACAAGGTGAGGGAGCTTGGCGAAAACTGCGACATCGTTCAGATCCAGCTGCCGGGAGACATCAGCGATCCTCACAGAATCCTGAAGCAGTTCTCGATCATGGACGCACCGGTCATCGACATCGACGGTAAGCACATCTCCCTCAACGGAGGCCCCGTTTACTACGACGACGACGGTACGAAGGTGTGCTCGTCATTTTCGCATGTCTCCTTTCGCTCGCTCATGCGAAGAGCCGGGTCGAACAACAGCACCTGAGTTCTTATCCGATTTGTCGAGTACCAAAAAAACTTCCGGGGAGGCATGATGTGTCGAACAGTTGGCAGGCATCTTACGCGAAAAACAAAAGTGCGTGCGCTCGGCTAAGGCCGGCGCGTGGCGAGACTGGAGGCAGCAGTTAAAGTTCGGGAAACAGTAAAGTTCGGGCGAAGCTAAGTTCGAGTTCGGACGACGCTAAGTTCGAATAATGCTAAGTTCGGGCGAAGCTAAGTTCTGGTGAGACTAAGTTCTGGTGAAGCAAAGTTCGGCGAAGCAAAGTTCGGGCGCAGCTAAGTTCTGGTGAAGCTCAGTTCGGACGATAATAAGTTCGAGTGATGCTAAGTTCTAGCGGAGCTAAGTTCGGGCGCAGCTGAGTTCGGGCGAAGCTGAGTGCCGGTGAAGCAAAGTTCGGGTTCTCGTAGCAAGTTTGGCCTGTGATGGCAAGTTCGGCCGCCCGACTCCGTTTCCCGGGGTGACCCAAATACCGCGAGATACGGAGAAACTCCGCCAAAAACGCAAGTTTTGGGCACATTAGACCCCGAAACGCAACAAACCTCGAAAACAATCTTCGCATGGGCGGGGTCGACCGGCTTGAAGGCCGACGCCCGGTCACTCTGCCACCCGCATACCAATTGCAAGGAAAGAAAAAGGCTAACTCGGCGCTTTCCAAAAACAATACACTTTTTTCATGAAGAAAAGCCGGGTTGGCTCGAATAGAGGCTATTCACATTGCATGTTCATAGGACCTCCAGTCTCGAATAAATGATTACGTCTTGATTGAAACCAGCTACATCTGTTTCGGTGTTTCGGGTGCATTTGGCCCACAGTTGGAAAACTCCGTTGCTCATACACGTCCGAAGAATCCAGCTCGATTAAGCCCCGTAGCCTTAAAAACGCCGTGTCGAGGTGCCAAAAGCGCACCCGTCACCTGCACTTCTGACATGTTCTTGCAGTTGCAGATTTTGCGACCGGGCATGAGACCGATGCTGGGTGGATTATGGCGCAATGGCTGTAAGCCAGAAGCCAGTCTAGAGGATGCGTGGTACATCGGACTCTTCGAGTCGCGACTACCTTCGGCGAACGGCAACTTTTAAGTTCGCATCATGATCACTCGGACACCACAAGTCAGCTCTTGGTTCATCCCCGCGTCGCCCCAGACGTGGCCCACTTAGAACCAGGATTCTACGTTAGTGTTCAGCGCGAAACTTCTGCTAAACTAGATGGTTCGATGGGTCTTCCGCCCCTACACCCGCTCCCCCAACAGATCGCCATCATCGACTCTTCTCCGGTTGAGATCATGGCAAAGGAGATCCTGTGGACCCTAGGCTACTCCGCGTCTCCTTCCCCGGAACCGAAGGACGCCAGACGGTTCTTGGAGGACATCTACGGCGATATCACGGTATGTGCTTTCTTTTCCGCCACCGGGTCCTCAATACACCAAAACTATGCATTTATTCGTGGAAACCGAAGCATGGCAGAGTCATCCAGTTCGCAAGCCAGGTTTAGCCAGAAAACTGGTTGACCGTTACCCAAGAAGCGCCCCACTGGTTGTTCTGTCGGAAAGCTTGCTGTCCTGTCTTACCTGGCCGGAGGACAGGTGCAATGTCGCCCCCGGGGGTGCTCCCCAACCAGAAAGCACGTTTTTCGCTGTGTTGATGATAATCTGTCTTCAGGGTAAAAAATGAAACGTTTCTGGAGGTGGCGGTCATCTGGGACTCTGGCAACAAACAAGGGCTTTCCCCCATATCTCGCTTTGCTGGCATTTTGGAGCACACACCACGCCGTGGAAAATGTCAGTACAAAGTAGAAGCGTTGGTCCTGCCGTGTAGTGTAAGGTTACGTGACACTTCGTACACTCGCACACGTGCACAACGACGCCTTTTTTTCACAACAATACTACGCACTTTATTTTTTTCTTGATTCCCAAACGTTAAGCTCCAAAGTCTTTTGAGAATTGAGCACCCGGAAAGAGCGAGCAGACTGATTTTGGCGGTCATGTTTCTTGTTTCCTCTCTCACAAATGAAGCGCGTCACCAAAACCGCCTTGCCAAACAAACAAAGGTCGCAAGTCACCAAACTGAGCGTCCTTCGGGATCGACGGTAAAGGGGGGGGTCGAATAAAAGCACCTGTGTTATTATTCGATTTGCCAAATACTAAAAGAAAGTTCCGGCTAGCCGAACAGTAGCAGGATCGAATAGTGGTAGTGTTTTTAGACAACCAGACGTGTGTCAAAGAACTGTTATTATTCGATCCCCCCCCTTTAACACAAAAGGTCAACCGGAGACTTTAAAATACCGACCTTCTAATCCACAAATAACGCTACAAAAACCCAAAACACCTTTTCAACACAGATGCCGGATGATGTGCTTAACCCCACTGGTTACCTTACCGACGAGAGCTTGCTGTACCCCGAGGACGTGTGGCCCGAGGCTCACAAGGGTGGTCCACGTTACGGCAAGTACCAGCGCGGTCTGGGCGAGCACCACTAGTAGGAGACTTCCCACGCTCCACGGGCCCACCTCGCAGGCATCACGGCACAAAGGGAATACTTTCGTTTTCTTCTGCGGCTTTTCCGGCGCACAGAAAAAAAAGAAAGCTCAGCCCTCCTCCCCACTTTCTTTTGTTGTCGCGCGAGTACATCGACCTTGGATCTTCGAAGATTAATACTCTCCGTCGAACGACGAACCGCACCGCAAAGCTTGTCCCTCGCTCGAAACCCCCTCGCTCCGGAATGCTTCGTGCGCTTCACTCGGTGACGATCTTGACTAATTCAATGAAATGAACGCGAACGGAAGAGAACTAAACGAAGTTGCACTTACGATGGGGTACGCCCCCTAGAACTTTTGTCGTCCGATTCCTTTGGAATCCGGTGCCTAACATCTTCCTAGTCTTACGCGCTTAGCATTCTCACGAAAAATCGACAGAACTGGAGTACAACCCATACAAGGGTTCTTCGACGGGTGGGGATCCTGGGCCTCTCTCGCAAAATGAACCCACGCAACATGGAGAAGGAGGAGAGTATTTTCTCAGCGTACAGAAGGAAAAGACGTAAGGCTGGGGCCATCCCTTTTACCTTCTGCTTTTTCGATCCCTAGTGTTTTCCTGCTCTTTTCAGTCGTCTCCCAACAGCCTTCACGTTCCCATCCCCCACTCCCGCCTTTTTTCTTTTTTTTTTTTGGTTCTTATACGGTCGCTTTGCCTTCATTTTTCATTCTTCTTTTTTCTTTCCCGCTATTCAGTTCTTTTTCTCTTTTTTTAAATTACCCCCCTATTTTCTCGTGTTGTTTCCAACATCCCGTACCTGTAAACAACCACGGCAGATGAAGCGTTGAACATTCAGCCACGCTGGGCAGCAACTGTCTGTAAGGACGTTGTCTGACGAGCTGCGCTTTGTGTTCCTCTCGCTGCAGGCAAGTTTGAATCGCGGAAATCACCCTTTTCTCCCCCCCTCTCGGCGTGGGCGTGTGTTGGGACCGAGGGAACCTCTCTTTGGTATCACCGGTTTTTGCCTGAATAAATACACGAAGGGTGTTGAATGCCTTGTGGGGTTCATTTGCTTTGCTGCATGGCATCCGCTCGGTATTCGCGTTGTTGCATAGCAAATGACGGCACCAAGAATGCGGGGAAGCAAACAGTTTGCTGGCTTCGCAGAATACCTGTAGTTCTTTGCTCGTGTTTGCATTCTCCGCGGATTGCCAAGGCGAACGACAAAACCCGATAACAAAGTGGTTAAGATGATTCCACGCCTTCTGCGGTCTGTCTGGAGGAATGGTGTCCCAGTTGCCGCCAAAGAAAGCACGCTCAGCATTCGCGGCAACATTGCAACCACGAAAAGGGAGCCGACATTGGCGACGAGTTTGCAATGGAAAACATATATAGCACTCAGCGGCCCCATGGAACGGTACATCCCAGCACGTCGTAGAGTTCCACTTCACTCCATGTTTTGGGCATTCCGCTTCTCCCCTCGACTGTCAACGAGCTACCGTCATAGAAAGCAGGACCATCGAAGCGCAAAAAGCGAGAATTAAAGAAAGAATGGGCGACGTAAACACCGCAGGTGATCGTTTTTATCTTTTTTTTTTTTCTCTTTCCCCCCCTTGTTTTCTTCTTCATTGTTATTCCTTTCGCGAGTTGTTCCTAGCGAGCATTCTCTTTTTCTGAGCAAGTGTGCGCCCTGTACGTATAGCAAAAAACAGGTTTACCCACGAAGTCCTCGATAGTGGCCAGCATGTCAATCATAGTCAATCAAACGCAGCCTGGGAGATTAGACACGTCAATCATAGTCAATCAAACGCAGCCTGGGAGATTAGACACGTCAATCATAGTCAATCAAACGCAGCCTGGGAGATTAGACACGTCAATCATAGTCAATCAAACGCAGCCTGGGAGATTAGACACGTCAATCATAGTCAATCAAACGCAGCCTGGGAGATTAGACACGTCAATCATAGTCAATCAAACGCAGCCTGGGAGATTAGACACGTCAATCATAGTCAATCAAACGCAGCCTGGGAGATTAGACACGTCAATCATAGTCAATCAAACGCAGCCTGGGAGATTAGACACGTCAATCATAGTCAATCAAACGCAGCCTGGGAGATTAGACACGTCAATCATAGTCAATCAAACGCAGCCTGGGAGATTAGACACGTCAATCATAGTCAATCAAACGCAGCCTGGGAGATTAGACACGTCAATCATAGTCAATCAAACGCAGCCTGGGAGATTAGACACGTCAATCATAGTCAATCAAACGCAGCCTGGGAGATTAGACACGTCAATCATAGTCAATCAAACGCAGCCTGGGAGATTAGACACGTCAATCATAGTCAATCAAACGCAGCCTGGGAGATTAGACACGTCAATCATAGTCAATCAAACGCAGCCTGGGAGATTAGACACGTCAATCATAGTCAATCAAACGCAGCCTGGGAGATTAGACACGTCAATCATAGTCAATCAAACGCAGCCTGGGAGATTAGACACGTCAATCATAGTCAATCAAACGCAGCCTGGGAGATTAGACACGTCAATCATAGTCAATCAAACGCAGCCTGGGAGATTAGACACGTCAATCATAGTCAATCAAACGCAGCCTGGGAGATTAGACACGTCAATCATAGTCAATCAAACGCAGCCTGGGAGATTAGACACGTCAATCATAGTCAATCAAACGCAGCCTGGGAGATTAGACACGTCAATCATAGTCAATCAAACGCAGCCTGGGAGATTAGACACGTCAATCATAGTCAATCAAACGCAGCCTGGGAGATTAGACACGTCAATCATAGTCAATCAAACGCAGCCTGGGAGATTAGACACGTCAATCATAGTCAATCAAACGCAGCCTGGGAGATTAGACACGTCAATCATAGTCAATCAAACGCAGCCTGGGAGATTAGACACGTCAATCATAGTCAATCAAACGCAGCCTGGGAGATTAGACACGTCAATCATAGTCAATCAAACGCAGCCTGGGAGATTAGACACGTCAATCATAGTCAATCAAACGCAGCCTGGGAGATTAGACACGTCAATCATAGTCAATCAAACGCAGCCTGGGAGATTAGACACGTCAATCATAGTCAATCAAACGCAGCCTGGGAGATTAGACACGTCAATCATAGTCAATCAAACGCAGCCTGGGAGATTAGACACGTCAATCATAGTCAATCAAACGCAGCCTGGGAGATTAGACACGTCAATCATAGTCAATCAAACGCAGCCTGGGAGATTAGACACGTCAATCATAGTCAATCAAACGCAGCCTGGGAGATTAGACACGTCAATCATAGTCAATCAAACGCAGCCTGGGAGATTAGACACGTCAATCATAGTCAATCAAACGCAGCCTGGGAGATTAGACACGTCAATCATAGTCAATCAAACGCAGCCTGGGAGATTAGACACAACAGAAGCGACGCGCACCTGCCGCATGGCAGACTTCACCCAGGGATATCGTCGATTTCTGGCTAATTATTGCCCGGAAGCTCCCCTCTGCTATTTTTCAGACCTCGCCGAAACGATGTGCCAACACAGCTCTCAAATCACCCCCCCAAATTGGGCTAATGCGTATTTGCTTTAAAAGAGCCCACTAGACAAAGGTCACCCGGCTCGTGGACTTGCGGAGTCGAAGGCCCAAACTGTGCTGTCGGAAGGGGCACCACCATGCGGCTGTGGCGAGAGGAGAAGAAGCAGCACCGAAGAAGAGGCAGGCGGAGCCGGAGGGCCCCGCGCCAGCGCCGCGACAGGGCGAAACGTGAGAACGCGCCGCTCGTTCTGCCGGAAGCAGAGGAAGGCTCTAAAAATCCCGGGTCCTCAAGCGAACTTTTTAACTCTAAAAAAAGGACGCCAATCTCGGCTCTCCCCTCCTCCCCCCCCCCTCCCCCACTCGTGGACTCCGCGGGACGCCCACAGGGAGGCAGGTTCCCCGCTTTTAGGGGCGGCTGGAGCGAAGCCCGCAGCGGGCTGGCCGGGCATAGCGGCGGAAGAAGATGCCGAGCGGTCGGTTCGTGGCGATCCTCGGCGTGGCGGTGGGCGCGCTGCTCGTCGTCGCGGTCGGCCAGTTCCAGCGCCGGGGCGAGCCTGGTGAGGCGGCACTGGAAGTCGGCGATGGCCGAAAAAGTCAGGGCCACGAACAAGGCCGAAACCAAGGCCACGAACCAGGCCGAACTCAAGGCCCCGAACCAGGCCGAAATCAAGGCCACGAACAAAGCCGAATTCAGGGCCACGAACAAGGCCGAAATCAAGGCCACGAACAAGGCCAAAATCAGGGCCACGAACAAGGCCAAAATCAGGGCCACGAACAAGGCCGAAATCAAGGCCACGAACAAGGCCAAAATCAGGGCCACGAACAAGGCCTCGAACCGCCGCCTGCGGGCGGCGCCGGGCAACCCCGCGAAGACCCGGGACCGGCCGCGTCCGCCATGGGGAGCTCGCTGCTGCGGCTGATCGGGTTCGAACCGGGCCGGAGGAAGAAGCCCGGGGACCCCGCCGCGGCGGCTCCGCCCGGCGGCGCCTCGCCGTGGCGGGACGCGCTGCTCAACGTCCGCGGCCAGTTTTCGGCGCCCGCCGTGCCTTGGTACCTAAGCCGGGAAGCCGCGCCGCCGGGCTGCGTGGTTCACGAAGAGCTCGGCCCACACAGCTGCCCAGCGGCGGCCGCGGCTGCGGCGGCACGCGAGAACGACACGGTCATCCGCTGCGTCGATTCGTGCGCTCCGCCGGCCTGCCAATACGCGGCCGTGTCCGAGGAGGGGACGTGCTCGCACTTCTCCGACTGCCCGTTCCTCGAAGAAACCGAGCGCCGCTCGACCGTCTACGCAGTCGGAGACGCAGTGTTCTCCCGGGAGCACCACCGCGAACACAGGGAACCGCGGGTGTCCCACCTGTGGAGGGTCAACAAGACCGTCCGGTCTCTGCGGCAGTATTCGGCAGGTCCCGTCGAGCTCCCGGGGTGCGTCTCGCGGATTTTCGCGGCGGAATACGACCGGGCCGGCCGGAAGGACGCGGAGGACACCTCGGTTCCGGAGCTCGGTGTTGACCACGTGTACATGGTGCACTACACGCCGCTGGTGACGCGGCGGCGGGTCATCGCGCACCTGCAGGCGCAGCAGGGGATCCGGGCCGACTGGGTGACGTCGTTTGACCACCAGAACATCTCGGCCGACTCAAGAAGGTGCCTGCATGAGGCGTGGGAGCCGGCGACGTACTCCAACCCGAAGAAGAAGGCGCGGCAGGTGCCTTCCGCGTCCACGCCGCAGGGGTTCTCGGGAGGCGAGCTGTCGGTGGCCGTGAAGCACCACTTCGTGTACTACGACATGGTCCGGAAGAATTACACCTTCGCAGTCGTGTTCGAGGACGACGCGAAGCTTCGAGTGGGGTTCCGGCAGCACTTCGCGGAGGCTGTTCGTGCGGTCCCGCCTGACTTCGACATCATCGTGTTCGGCGGGTGCTTGCGGCTGTACGGCTGGCGCATGCACAAGCAGCTGACCGTCCCCGTGTCGAAGCACGTGTACCGCAAGGACATGACCCGCTGCGCGCACGCCTACGCGCTGACCCTCGCCGCCGCGAAGAAGCTGCTGTCGGCCATGCCGCTGACGGAGGTCATCGACTACCAGATCAACCGCGCCATCGTGGAATCCGGGATGAAAGTGTACTGGATCGAGCCGTGGCTTTCCGTGCAGGGCCCGGTCGGCGAGGCGGGTCAGCCGCGCAAGACGGCGACGACGGGAGGCGACGGCGAGCCGTACGAAGTCAGGAACCTGAAAGACCCGTCGTGGATCCGCACGTGGCAGAAAGGCGTCCCCCCGCAGCCTGTCGACGTCATCAAGATACCGAAGTCGTCGTCAAACCCGGCTTGTCACAAACGAACCAAAGAGTGCTGGTGGCTCTGAACGGCCTCAAGGTCATCGGCTACCAGATCAACCGCGCCATCGTGGAATCGGCAATGACGGTGTACTGGATCAAAAGCCGTGCTTTCCGTGCAGGGCCCGGCCGGCGAGGCGGGTCAGCCGCGCAAGACGGCGACGACGGGAGGCGACGGCGAGCCGTACGAAGTCAGGAACCTGAAAGACCCGTCGTGGATCGGCACGTGGCAGAAAGGCGTCCCCCCGCAGCCTGTCGACGTCATCAAGATACCGAAGTCGTCGTCAAACCCGGCTTGCCACAAACGAACCAAAGATTGCTGGTGGCTTTAAACGGCTTCTTCGTAGCATGTATCGGGTGTCGTCAACGGTATAGAGCTGTATGTGCTGTATGCTACAAAACTCTGCATTACCTCGAGCAGACTTGTTCGGCAGGATTCTGCCACTAAACTGATGACCTCTCTAATTCTTTGACGGCTTTCGAATCTGCCCTTTTCCAGTCGCTCGTCTGTGTTCAGCACATAACATCCCAAGCACGCGCACAAGAGGAAGCATCGGCTACCGTGCCTTCGGCAGGTGAAGAGCGAGATTTGCTTATGGCGCCTTTGTGCAGATTTACACAAGCCTCTCTCCTGGCCGTGCCACTAGCCTTCTCGTCACTTCTTTTTCGTTTTGTGGACGTCCCTGCTCGAACGGCGGAGGGAAAGGAGCATTACCACGGTCTCGCAGCCAGGTGTTCTTGTGCACGCGATCAGCCAACCCGAGCAACTAGACAGCGTCAAAGCCCAGGGTTGGACCAACCGATCTGATAAAGCAACCTTAGCAGCTGAGGCAGTGTCACAGCCCAGGGTTGGACCAGCCGATCTGATCAAGCAACCTTAGCAGCTGAGGCAGCGTCACAGCCCAGGGTTGGACCAGCCGATCTGATCAACGCAACCTTAGTAGCTGAGATAGCGTCACAACCCAGGGTTGGACCAGCTGATCTGATCAAGCAACCTTAGCAGCTGAGACAGCGTCACAGCCCAGGGTTGGACCCAGCCGATCTGATCAAGCAACCTTTGCAACTGAGACAGCGTCAGAGCCCAGAGGCTCTTGTGCAAGGAGTCTTCCGATGTGTGCTCATTGCAGCGTGCCCGCGTTTTCCTCGAACCGTCACCGAATCTGAGCACGGAGAAACCGCCATGCCCTTAGGTTGTCCTGTGGCAAAGCATTGAAACCGTCGTTCACCACGTGCGTTTTCGTGGTCGAGGAACAATCGATCTACCTGTCACTGTCGCGCATATTTCCTGCGGGAGCTTTGCAATAGGTTTAAACCAACCCACACAGTTGAAAAAAAGAAGAAGAAAACGACCTCAAACACCGAAAAGAGCCCGCGCTACACTCTGCGAAAAAGAAGAAAAAGAAGCGAGCGGACACAACACCGAAAACACTAACCACTACTGAAACAGAAACAGCTGGAGAGAAGGAAAAAAGAAGAAGAAGAAAAAGAAAAAAAAACCCCACCCGTTGATGGAGATGGTTCTGGCGATGACCAAGTGCATGCATATGTCCGGCGGCGGCGCCGGGGCTGGCTCGCTGACGCGGAGCAGCAGCAAAGAGAGCACCGAGTCGAAGAGGAGCGAGGCGAGCGCGCGCAGCCCGCGCAGTTCCGGTTCGAGCAACAGCAAGCAGCCGCTGAAGGTGGAGGCGCAGGAGGCGCAGGCGGCCAACGGGATCAACACGTCGCCCGTGTGTCCGTGCGACCACAACGACTGGGACAACGTCCGCGTCAAGAAGGGCCACCTCACCCTGCGGTGCCGCGTGTGCCAGAAGCAGTGGAAGACCGAACCGGAAAAAATCAGGAAGTGCCTTGCCTTTTTCCAAGGCACGCCCTGCCCGCAGGGCGCCCACTGCCCTCTCCCGCACGTCCACCGCAAGAAGCAGAGCCTCGCGAAGCGCATCGCAGTGCACGGCGACGTCGTCCGCCAGCCGTCCGCGAACGACATGGACGACTCCGACGAAGAGCTGCCCCCCCTCATCGACTCTTGCTGAAGCCCGCTGCCGGGGGCGAGAAAGAAAGAGAAGGGTTTTTTTTTTAATAGTACATCTGTACTGACGGGAACATTTCCGGAACAACGGTTGCACATGAAAGAGAAAACGAAGCCAACGAAAAAAGTGCTAATACAGGAAAACCCCCCCTCCCAGAGAGGTTTATACCCTGTACACGCGAAGAACAAGAAACTTTTGCCTTATCATTTCCATCACCTTTGGTCAGTTGATGCTGATCGTCCGTTGCTTCGTTTATCAGTGCAAGCCCCAACTCCGGAAATGTTCTTTCGTGTAGCAGCTTGGTCGACGATGCTGCCAAGACGAAAAACCGAAGCGATCCCGAGTGCTCTGACTACCGAAAACCACGTGTTGAACGGACGTGAGTGTCATGCGGGACTACCCCTACACGACAAGGACACACAAACCCAACGCATCGCAGTGCACGACGACGTCGTCCGCCAGCCGTCCGAACGACATCGACGACCCCGACGACGAGCCGCCCCCCCTCATGGACACCTGCTGCCCGCCGCGTACACAAGACACACAAACACAATGCATCGCAGTGCACATCGTCCGCAACGACATCGACTCCGACGACGAGCTGCCTCCCTCACGGGGGGTGGTTTGGCATCTTCAAAAATGCTCGACGATGCTGCCAGGCAAAGAACCGAAGGGATCCCAAGTGCTGTCTACCGATTCGGGATCGTCGGAAACAAAAAAGAACGCCGTGGCAGGCAACTGACTGAGCGCATCGCCGGAAACGCAAAAGCAACCCCTCAGCAGCTGCTACCCTAAGCAATCTAAACCGTCAGTCATCAACCAAAAGAACGCCGCCACAGGCACCTGGCTGCGCGATTATCGCCGGAAGTTACAAAAGGTTCTGAGAAACAGCTTAGAGGTATCTTCTGATAAGGAAGACAACCTGGTAAACAAAGTTAACCACATACGGACGAATTACGCCATGTGGCGTAGTTAATTCAAGTTAATTCGTGAGTATCTGCAAGAGGCCACGGGTGCCCGTCCTGGGTCACTTCCAAGTGTATTCATTCAGCGTCGAGGTGCGCATTCGAAATATCTGCCACGAAATATTTCAAATGGGCCCCTCGGTTCCCATTTTTGACCTACGAAACCCTTTTGTGTTGTTTGAGTCATGGTAAATTTCCCTTATATCCCACCCCAAACAAATTTGTGCCCTTATATCCCACTTCAAACAAATTTTGTGCCCTTATATCCCAATCTGGGATATAAGGCACAAAATTTGTTTGAAGTGGGATATAAGGGCATTACACCTTGAGTCATTGAACCAAGGGTTTGCCCTGAAAAGTCCATTTTTCCAAAATTAAGACCCTCCGCCCGTATGTGGTTTTGCAGTTTACTGAGGGAATAGGAGCAAGACGCATGGCTAGATGAGCACGACCACCTCGAATCGACACCAGAAGAATTCGGGGGTGGGGCTGGCTTCGACGACTAGTAGTATCCCAGTAAATGGTAGCACACCTGAACTAGCCCGAACCAACAGGATCAACACCTTCCCGATTCTTTTTACAAGGTGTAGGAGTGGCAGTAGCAAGAACAGACCCAACCAACGGAGAACACCGTAGCCTTGTTGTTTACCCACCACCTTGCCCGGATACTGACATACACAAACATGAAATGTTGGAGGAAATGAGAAGCTCGTCGCCGCAAACCCTGGCGTTTTCACTTGCGTCCGGAATCCAGCTTAACGTAAAAGCGATCAGGCACTGCGTTCAACGAAAACATCTCTTTCTTCCCATGTAGGAGTAGTAGTAGTAGTAGTAGTAGTAGTAGTAGTAGTAGTAGTAGTAGTAGTAGTAGTAGTAGTAGTAGTAGTAGTAGTAGTAGTAGTAGTAGTAGTAGTAGAGAAGCCAGGGATTTATACGCCGGTCTAGATGGGCGGGTCCTCAAAAAAAAAAAAAAAAAAAAAAAAAAAACCCACGGGCTGGCGGGTGTGGGTAGGCTACCACAGCAGTCATAGGGGGTCATGGGGGGGCCCATAGGGGGTCATGGGGGGGTCCATAGGGGGTCCCAGGGGGGTCATAGGGGGGGGGGGGTCATGGAGGCGAGCAAGCGGCCCAACCCGGCGAGACACAGCCGAACTTCCAACCGCAGTGGTGGATTCTATCACGCCCAACTCAGGATGGGGCCGGGACAATGCCGGGGAAAAGGAAGGACATGCTAGGGCAACATACGTTGTTCAGCTCCTGGAAGAGACAGTGCACGGTGCATAGTGATCCACAGTGGAGGACAATGGTGGCACTAATTTTCGGGCCCTCAACGACTTTGCAGGGCTGGCTGGGGTGGCTGGACAGGCTGGACCACCACTGGGGGGGGGGGGTCTGGGGGGTCGACAAACACGTGCTCGGCACCCCGGTGCAAAAGACGGGTACCCGTCCATCTACATGGACTATTGCTCTAGGCCGAAATCCCCTTATAAATCCCTGAGAGAAGCCGTCAAAAAAAAAAAAAAAAAAAAAAAAAAAAAGCAGAAGAAACTCTAAGACCGCCCCCTCTCGTTTCCCTCAACCCGCGATGAGTGTGACCGCGCGTGCGAATGGAGAAACGTAGTGAGCACGTGGTCGCTGCTGTCTCCTTTCTTTCGCACCGTTGACCTTTGTCTCTATTCTGTGTTGCCATACTCATCTTTAATCCTTTTTCTTTGGACCGTTTCTTGTTCTTTCCTCAAAAAAGGCCTTTTTCTTTTTTTTACAAACTTGCGGTTGGGGGGGTTAGTAGCCAATGGCCTGATGACTGAGTGCACACCTAAGCAGGGCTGCATCCTCGTGTTGTAGCCGTGATGTGTATAAGGCTTCGTGGGGGCCTGGTCAACCACCTCATCACAATAGGCGCAAACCTTTCTCGACAGTGATTGGACAGTCGGGATGCCGGAGGCGGGTCTCCATGAAGAAGAGAAAAGTAACAAGACCTGCCCCCTGCGCCTGCTGTCTCCGGCTGCTTCGGCAGACGACACATACTACTACTACTAACGTGAAGCACGAAAAGGGTCTACAGCGGCTTGAGTACGCTCGCTGAGGGAACTCCCGAGCTCACCAAACTGGCATTAGTTGAAAATCGCATGGGTGGTTTGGTTGATGCACGTTTCCTCGATTTGGGTTGGGCTTGTGGTGTTTGGGGTTTGGATTGTTGCGTGTCCGTAATAGTTTGAATGATTAGGACCAGGAACAGTAAGGCCAGAATCACCCACATCAAAAATTAGTATGGCGTTTTCTGTTAGAGTGAGTTTCTTTTGTTTGTGCGCACTAGCGGAACTCACCTGCTTTGGTAAGTTTCATGTAGTATGCTGCCAACTACTATTTTTTTTTTGGTACCAACAACACAAATAACGCTAATATATAGGCTTATGGTCACTCGGAGGACTTTATAAATTCGGAGTTTCAAGCGAACTTTCACTCTGAAAAAATAGGCGTCTATTCTGCAGGGGAAAGCTGCTGTCCTCAGTCTGAGGTCCTGAGGGAATCCATAGGAAAATAAACACAAGAAATAATCGGGGACAGGCACCGCCTCTGCTCAGGAAGAAAAAATAGTGAAGAAGACCAAGAAGAAGAAGAAGAAGGAAAAAAAGGAGCAAAATCAAAAGGCCGCCCTTACTGAAGACGGATGTCATCAGCAATCGTCGTGAACCACTTTGATATTGGTACTACCGGTATTGCTTCTACGGGTGGTGGAGAAAGAATCTCAGAAAGAAGAAAAAACAAAGGAAAAAAGAAGAGAAAAGTTTGAACGAAAACCGAACGACCAAGCATGACACCACAAAAACCCACAATAAACTTTCACTCACCTCTAAACAAATTAGACTCTCCCGGCTGGAGAAAGCACCAAAGGAATCAACCACCTCCAGGTGGGCTAGTCTGACACTTGCTGTCGTTGGGGAAAAAAAGGGGAGCAGACCACGTGGCTAGATCAAGCACAATGACCAGTACACCCTCCCCCCAATCAACCATGCATGAGAGGCAGTGCTCTGCCTAAACATTAATTAAACTAAGATTTCTCCCCCCCACCCTGGAATGCCTATCGACCACAACACATGGATGAGCACAACCAAGCAATGAAAGAAGAAAAAAAGGCCGCTCTTTACTGTGTCATCGGCATCGGGCGTAACAAATTGCAGCAGAGGGGGGGTCGAAGGCCGTCCTTTTTCGTGATCACCGAGCTGGAGTTCGGACACTGCGGCTCCAGAGGGGTGAAATACGTCTCAAAGGACAACGTTTGCTGCTAATGGGTAGAGGTGCCACGACGAGCCCCAAGATTCTCCATTTTGAATCATCAACAACCTCTTGACCACGCCCGAGTGATTCCCCACCTCCCAAGTAGCTCCAAGGGCTTCGTTCCTTGCACTCCCGGGGTTCCTTTTTTCAACAACAAACAAAACTACGCATTTATTTTCTATGTACCCTAGGCTCTTAGCGAACAAAGTCACAGAGATGAGGCTGATTGTGGGGTGACCGTCCGAAACCTTGGGTGTGGTAATCTTAAACACGGGGGGTACCCAAACCAGGGCTTACGCTCCACGTGGAACGTGTGGATTTCCACACGTTTTTTCTTTTTGTATAAGCACCTGCTTTGTAGGAAATGCTTGAGAAGACTGCCAGTTGCGAAAGATCAAAGGAGGTAGATGTGCTGTAGCCCACACGAAACACAGGTAAATCTGGGTTTAGTGGCGAGCGTAAGCGTTCTACAATTTTTCCCCCCACGTGTGCTTCCACGTGTGGATCCACAGGTACCACACGTGGATTTTGATTTATTTCTTTCCCCACATGTGCTTACCACAGGTTGGTCCACATGCAGGGGAGTCTAAGCCCACAAGTCGCCAAGGCCGCACAGCCAGGTGTCGCCAAGTCCAGTAGCGACGCTATTTCTTTCGTAGTAACAATGCTTTGTAAACACGAAAGAGAACGCTGGCAGCGTGTTTGGGAGAAGATTAGCCTAACGATCATATTCACTCACTAGCAGGCTAATCCTCCCCCGGCACGTACAAACAAAACCACATACGGGAATAGCTGTTTGTGCACAGCGGGTGGTGGACCATTTTGCACAACGAGTTTTCCGAATTTTGCACGAGTGCCTCAATGCACATAAAGTTTTTTTGCCCTCGAACCTTAAGCGTCATGTGGACCACACATATTTTCTCTGAGACCGAAAACGAAGCGTAAGCCCTGACCAAAACCACACCCCCGTGTTTAAGATGGATTTTGCTTTCTCGGCCATTGTTCATCTTAATCAAGGGGGTTTGGCTATCCATCCTAAACTCGGGTGGTGGTAGGTAGCACTCTTTTTCGAAGAAAGGAAAAACTCTTACTTTTCTCAACCTCCCCGCCATACTCAAGCCTCTACGGTCAACCGGAGACTTTAAAATACCGACCTTCTAATCCACAAATAACGCTAAAGGATGATGCTAGCATCAAACAAGCATGAAAGGCAACCTTCTGCCTCAGCACCAAACTAACAATCTTGCGGGTTGCCCTTCAATGTATTGTGCAGGCTACAAAGACGTAGGCAGCGTGTTTTGGCGGTTGATCAGAATTGCTTACCTGAATTACACAGGGGGAAAATACAAGTGGGAAAACGATAAACCGCATGTACAACGAACAAGCGCCTGTCTTTTTCCTCCTCCGTCCGTGAGTGTTTAAGGCACTCACGAGAAAGGACCCTGCTGGCTGTACTGGTCTCGATGTGTCGAATGCAGACCTGCCGCTCAGAGTTTTCCCCGCCAAGGTCGAGAATGTCGATAGAACACTGTCCGGACACTGTCCTCCTGGAAGTGACCGCACTACCCTGAGCCCAAATCCTGGACGTGGTTTCAGGTGGCAAATTGGAAATGATCATGATCAGAAGGTCCTACTTGGGCGGTTCAGTTTCTTCACACACTGCATGCAGTAAAATTAAGAAAATTGCGCACTTCTTTTTACGGAGTCATAGTTGCTTCGCAGTTTTATGCCCTGCGCACCGACTGCGTCAGCTTCTTTGGGGCTTTTCTCAAAACGAAAAGGGACGCCATGACGCCAAGAAGCCGCCTGTGTGTGGTCGTCATAGCAAGCCAAATAAATAGATACGTGAGATATGACGGGGCACCAATCACACACTGGGGCTTCTCAACCCCAGTGATTGGTGGAAGCTGTACGAAGGGGGGGCCCGGACTTTGTTGAAGATCATCTGCGGGTTTTTTTGTCGTATAACTTAGCTACTATAAGATCGCAGATCTTAGACGATTAATATATCGACGAATACCAAACACCGCCAAGCGAAGAACAAATCAGATTGTGTTTGTATTGTATTTGCCCCTCTACCTCTATATTTCCTCCCTTCCATAAAGCAGCTACGTCGAGCATTTTGGCGTTTCTCAACAAAGTCCCTGCCGCCCTTCCTTAAAGATAGAAAGTAAGTGATAACCCAAGGCTGGAACTCCTTGCCTCGCACACCGCCCACGTGTCCAAAGACACCACTGCTGGGCACGCCAGAAGTGGTATGTGGATGTTAGTACTTTCCTGGCCTGAATGGTTCACGACCAGTTCTTGACTACTTCCACGGTTACCACGGCTGCAGTGAAGCGGGCAGGCATTATGTAGTAGTAGTAGCATGTAATAGTCGCTGTCGTTTCCTCCCCAGTAGAAACGGGAAGTAGAAAAACTTTAACTCCAAAGAGTAGAAGCGTCAAGGCACCAGAAAAGCAAGAACGATCCAAACCGACGGAGAACACGCTTGCCAACCCGCCCTCCTTGTTCCCAGACTAGACCTGAAAGAAAGGCTACCGTCACTGCAGCACGCAACTGAAAGAGACACCAAGAGACGAAGCTGAGGACAAGGAAAAAGAATGGCCACACACCTCCAAAATGCCACCGCCTTAGTGATCATAACGCAAAAAGCGCCGATTTGCAGCCCGATGCCTCTCAACCCACGTGCATGCAATTTCATGTGGATCACATAAGACGCTAGTTTTAGAAGATAAATATTTACCGACTAATGATACTGTGAAACAGGGCTTCTCGCTCCCTCACACAACCGCTCACGCTCTTGCTCACCCACCATCCCGCCCCCTAGCTTTCCGTGTTCCCTGAGGCGCGGCGATGGAAATGTGGCAAACACACGAAGATCATTAACAGTTGGTTCGTTTTCTACTTACCCTTTTACGCAGCGCGCACTGAGACTGTGGTGCTAATCGCAGCACGAGACGCACCAAGGAGGAGAATCTTATGCCTATATAGCCCGTGGGGCACCTGTTAGGATAGCGATGACGACGAGATCACACGCAGGCGGAGGCGGGGGGGAGAGGCCCTGGGACTGCTGAGGTGGGACTTGTTTTGACGTGTTCTCTCACACACGCACTCTCTCGCTCTCGCTCTCGCTCTTTTCTAGCAAACTTGTTTGAGCACCTGCGGTACGTCTGGGGGGTCGAGTGAGGACCTAAAGAGAGACAAGGTATTGGGCAGCAAGCTGAGTGTTTGAAGTCCGCTTGTTTCAGAAACAAGGTTGGAAGGGGACGATTCGGAAGCTTAGGGATTCGGAATTGGAAACATAGCACAGGCAATTCCTCCCTCTTCCTTGTTCCCGATCTCGCTCGATTATGCGGTAATCGCCTCAAGAGATCCGAACGAGACCTCCTTCTCTCTCTCTCTCTCTCTCTCTCTTTTTTTTCGCAGCCTGCAAAGCGTGCGCGAAAAACAAGGAACTGTCAGCGAACGGAAAATGGAAAAGAACGGATTGATAGCAGAACCACCACCCGAAAGGATATATTCTGAGCCGGTCCGTCCCTATCTCTTGAAACTGCATCGAAGGGCCTGCCGCTGGTTATCACAGTGAATCACGGTCCACCGGTCTATCAGGTCCATCCCTAGTTCCTAGAGCTGCATCGAATTGCCCGGTGCTGTCTTCTTCGGTCTATCACGGTCTATCAAGAGGAGGTGGACCGGCTCAATATGAATGGCCTGATGGCTGAGTGCACGTGTTGTGTATAAAGCTTCGTGGGGGGGGTCGACCACCTCATCACAATAGGCGCACGCTTTCTCGACAGTGATTGGACAGTTCGGATGCCGGGGGTGGGTCTCCATGAAGAAGAGAAAAGTAAAGCAAGACCTACCCTGTCTCCGGCTGCTTCGGCAGACGAACTACTACTACGGGATCTGGGGCCCATACACAGCCCAGGAGGCACGCAATGGAAAGATCGCGTTCGAACGCGTTTAGGAAAATGGTGCGGGGTAGCAGTGTTTTTTTGACGCAAGCAACGCTGCTGGTGCGTAAAAATCAAATACTGGATGATGAATGATAAGCGAAGAACTTGTCGGTCATTCGGCTTACGGTGGGATTGGAGGGAGGGCTCGGTGCCCTCGAAATGAAGTCAGACCCGGCTGGCTGCACATTCTTGATCGTCGGCCGCAGGGTTGCTATTGGCCTTTCTACTTTCTCTTCACGGCCGGCTTGTTCAAGGAGCGGCCGCGACTGTGGCCGAGTAGCAGTTGTTGTTTGAACTTGATGTCAACAATCTGTGACGATACTGCGCAGGCCGCTGCAGACTACCTCTTTGCACGCGTCGTGTCATGCTTCGGTCGCTTCTTGCCCCGCGTAGTTCTTGCAGCGGGAAACGCGTTTTTCGAAAATGCGCCGGACCGCGGTCTATCAAGAAGGGACGGACCGGCTCATTAGGGCACGTACGAAGGGGGGCGGGTGTTTGTTTGTCCGCCCGTCAAAAGCGCACCCCAGATTGCTTGGGTCATAAAGATTCTCGCATGTTTCAGCGACTGATTGAACAGTTCGATCTCTATTACTATGACAGTCTAGGCTCCGGCAAGAGAAGAAAACCCGCCTCCGGGCCCCACTTCCTCCTCCCAACCAGAACCAACTATCAACGACCCTCTCCCCACAATCTTCATTTCTTTGTTTTCTTTTTCGTTGCTTCTTCTTTCGTTTTCTTTTCTTTTTTTTTTGTTCGACACAGTTTGTTTCCTATCCGTTTAGGCTCTGTTTAAAACGTGGGCCACTTCAGGGGGGGGGTTTAAAAAACATTTCTTCACAAAAAAACAAGACTTTAACTCTAAAAGGTCGAAAACCATCAATCTGTACGCCCATACGGGATCGTCGGAAAACCCTCTAGAAGAAGAAGTAAATGACATGGCGCAATTGAGAGCAGGGCTTACGCTCCGTTTTCGGTCTCAGAGAAAATACGTGTGGTCCACGTGTGGGCGCTTAAGGTTCGAGGGAAAAAAACCTTTCCCCGTATGTGCGACGGCAAAAAAGAATAGCGTCGCTACTGGACTTGGCGACACCTGGCTGTGCGGCCTTGACCACTAGTGGGCCTAGACTCCCCTGCATGTGGACCAATAAATCAAAATCCACATGTGGTACCTGTGGATTCACACGTGGGGGAACAAAATCCAAAAAGAGTTAACGTGTGGAAATTCACACGTTCCACACGTGGAGCGTAAGCCCTGATTGAGAGTGGGTTTAGAGTATCCACTTAACGAGAGTGAGAAAGCTGCCCTGGAATTGCAAAAGAACCGCCCGCCCCTTGAATTTTAAGCGACCAGAAACGGCGCGCTTCAACGCACTGGAGACCCCTAGTTCTGGCTCTGTGATCTTGAGCCCTTTTTACCAGCTCTCAGCCACCTTCGAACTGAATTTCCGCCGCGACCATTTCGCGCCCGTTTATCGCCGCGCCTTGGTGCTTAAGTTTGCGAAATCGGTAGCACTTTGGCGCGCCGAAAAACCGGAGCCTCAGAGAAAATACGTGTCGTCCACATGTGGGCGCTTGAGGTTCGATGTGTGTGCGAAGGACCTGTTTGTATCTTCACATGGCAGGTTCCAACGCTGCTTACTTTCTTTTTTGTACTGACATGTCCAGCGTGGTATGTTCAGGGCATTAGCTTCCCATTCCAAATTCCATCAGCTGACGGAATGGAAATCCGGGCGGCTCAAAAAATGAGAGAAAAAGTGCAAAAAGCGACTTTCGATGAAAAAGGTTGTGGGGGGTCCGGTGGAGGCGTGGGTTAGGCCAGCTGTGCCAGGAAGCTGGCTGGCGGTCAAGGGCTGGGCTCGCGGTCAGGGGCATGGTGGGCTGGCTGGCAGAAGTTTGGGGCTCTCGCGGGTGCTGAGTCGAGTGAGAGAGTCGAAGCTCAGAAGCAGCCCAGAATTGTTTTTGACAGATTCCCTCCGAGTTGACACAAGTGCCTTGTTCCGTGTGATCTCCGGTGCATCTACTCGTGCCAATGATTTACCAGCACACAGTATCTGAGTGGTGGATGAATTTGAAATGGGGTGTTGGCTTCAGGAGTACAGTGAGAGAACAGTGCCACCAGTACGTTGGTCGTATGTTTAACGCGACAAACGGACTGAGAAGTGCAAACTCTTTCTCCACCTGTACCGTACCGGGGGGGGCGGAGCCCCCCGGACCCCTTTTGGAAGGTTCGGGTGGCCTAAAGAAAGGCTTCTCGATTTCAGAGCGGGAAAAGCAAATTGGCTCTTGAGACGGAATTCGGAAAACTGAGGAAAAATGAAGCTAATAGCCTAGGGTATGTTGTTCCAAAAAAAAAAGAAAAAAACGACGGTAACACAAAAACCCCCCCTTTCCCCCTATGTGCGGCGGGCAGAAAAAATGGTCTCACTACTGGACTTGGCGACACGTGGCTGTGCGGCCTTGGCGACTTGTGGGCCTAGACTCCCCTGCATGTGGACCAACCTGAGGCAAGCACATGCGGAGGAAAAATAAGTCAAAATCCACACGTCGTAAAGGGGGGGGTCGAATAATAACAGTTATTTCACACACGTCTGGTTGTCTAAAAACACTACCACTATTTGATCCTGCTACTGTTCGGCTACCCGGAACAAATCGAATAATAACACAGTGTTATTAATCGACCCCCCCCTTTACCTGTGGATCCACACGTGGAAGCACACGTGGGGGAAAAAAGTTCAAAAAAAATTAGCGTGTGGAAATCTACACGTTCCACACGTGGAGCGTAAGCCCTGCCTTGCATCCCACCCCAAACAAAGTTTGCGCCCTTTCATCCCCCAGTTTGGGATATGAGGGCACAAAGTTCGTTTGAAGTGGCATACAAGGGCGCAAGTTTGTTTCGAGTAGGATATGCGGGATTGCACCTAAATCAACCATTTACGGACGAGGGACACATAATTTACGTCGAAAAAGAGAGAACCCGAGCTGGAGCTCGGACACGGGGCGTCTAGACCAAGACGCGTCGAAAATGATCAATGTTTACTGGCTATGAAGAGATGTGTTGCGGGGCCTTTCCCGAGGTTTCCCATTTTTGGAGTCGTAAAACTCTCGAGTTTTGACCCACAGATTCCCCAGATGGCTTTCTGCGCACTGGACAACCTCCCTCCCTCCGTCCGTAAGGAGTAAAGTACTCTGACCCAGCTTTACAGAGGCCGCCGATCGGAGGCTTCAAATCACCGACAACAACAACAACAAAAGACAGTCTAAAGTATCAACGTCGATGTTGGTAAACCAAGTAAAAAATGAACAGAAAAGCTCCTGAAGACTTCGTACCCCGAGAAGCACTGAAAAAGGGAAGAAAGGAACGAAACGCATACTATTATCCTGTCGGGAGAAGAAAAGAAAGCGCCGGAAATTTCCCGCCCCCCCCGTGGAAGGAATTGAACTGCTCCCCAGGGCATCTTGAAAACCTTTTTGTTGCGAAATAATATGAACTCTTTAGTTCGAACGGCCGCGACATTCGTCGCGAAGGGGGGGGAGGGAGGGATAAGTATGAAAGCAGTCCTCCTATAGAGACGAGGAGCTGTCCACCAACAGATCAACACACAGAAACAACGGAAGCTTATCGGGAAAACAGAGTGAGATTCAGCCGCTTAGTACAAATGTTTACCTTCGGCGAAAAAGAGACCACAAGAGAAAGGGTACCTCAGGAGAAAAGAACAACAAGCAAACACAACCCGTAAAACCCCCCGGAATTTCAAGCGAACTTCAAACTCTAAAACCCTCTCAACCGCAATAAAAACGCTAAAAGAAGAAGGGCGCCAAGGCATCACGTAAAATTGTCGTCCGCTACTGCATTCAGGGGTGGCTCACGCAGGGCGTCTCTGCGTGGGGCCCTGCTGGAGCCCGGGTGTTGGGGGGGTCGTCTCTGCGATGCACATGCTGGTCCCTGCAGCGAGCTGATGGGAGCAATGGGGTTCCGGCAACACTGGCAAAGGGGCTGACCCGCGGTTTTTGAGCCCTGCTGATGGGGCCACCCACAAGGCTGAATCGAACTCTGGAAACGAAAGAAGCAGTAAAAAAGAAGTGTAGAATGCAGACCAAACCGGGCTGCCCGAGGCAAACCTCTGCTCAGCATGTATACAGACGGCCACGTCGGACACGGGCATTGAATACTTTGAGTACCTGAACCACACATATGTGAGCCGGTCCCCCCTATTGATAGACTGTGATAGCCTATGATAGTTTGGGTTAGAATGCAAAGAATCTGTGGCGAGAATCTGCATCGCCACAGATCCCCCCCTATGATAGCTTGTGCTACTCTGCATAGGCTGCTGATAGACTGCGATCGACAACAGCAGGCAATGTGATGCAGAAAATAGGGGGTGGACTGGCTCATACCACATGGATTGTCATGCGGGTTTTCGTAGGTCAAGTTACGATGTAACGTCGTTATCACCTGCCATTGCGTCGTCAGAATGGAAGTACGTGCGGAATTAGCGAGAGTTTCTTGTGATTCCGATCGTGCCGGCGAGCCCCTCCAATTATGTGGCAGACTGTAGGTGGCGGTGCAGCAACGGGTAACAACGAGGAACGCGACGGACGACAGTGAAGTGCTGAGCTGCAGAGGGTGGAAGAGCTCGCGGTGCGACTCAGCGAACCCTAATGAGCCGGTCCATCCCCTCTTGATAGCCGTGATAGACCGAAGAATACAGCACCGGGCAATTCGACGCAGCTCTAGGGACTAGAGATGGACCTGATAGACCGTGGTGGACGGTGATTCACTGTGATGAACAGCGGCACTTCGATGCAGTTTCAAGAGATAGGGACGGGCTGGCTCACCTAATGCTCCAGCTCGTAGTGGGCACGCCGTTTGCGAAGACCGTCGGGGGACGCGTAGTTCCGGCGGCTGACGAAAGTCACCGCGTGAGCCGGCCAGTTCTGGTCCTTGCTCGTTTTCCAGTTTCGCGCATAGGTGTGCCTGAGGAGGTCGCTTCAGTGAGCTGCCTGCCTTCGGGGCCTTCTTCCTTTTTTGATGCATCCGGGTATCGGGCGTCGTCGCCTTCGACTTCTTCCGTTTGCGGACGGCGTCGGGCTTGACTTCGGGGCGCTTGGAATCCTCTCTTCCCTGGTCCCTGCAGGCGTTGCTCGTGTTTCACCTTTGAGGGCATCGGTATGTTGCTTCAGTGACCTGCTTGCCTTCGGCGCCTTCTTCCTTCGCCTTCCGTCGCCTTTGACTTCTTCCCGCTTGGACGGCGTTCGGGCGTGCCTTCTGGGTACACTCTTCTTCAGTGCAGGTCGTTCGCGGGTTGCTGGCGTCGTTGGCGGTCTCTCTCTCTCTCTCTCTCTCTCTTGGCTGCGTTCGGCCGTTCCCCGGCTCTGCAATCGGATCTCCAGTGGCAGGTCGACTCTCCAATTGGCCAGCAGTCACGCGCTAGACGTTCTCGGCAGCACTCCAATCCGGTCTCAAAGCGGAGCCTGGCCCCTGCCACTCTGAGCATGGCCCATTCCCCGGCTCTGCAATCGGATCTGCACTGGAACCAGACTCTGTAGTCGCGCGCTAGGCGTTCTCGTCGTCGCCTCCCTCTTTGTTACGACCACGAAGACCAACATCTGCATGCACTGCCCGGGTACTAGATAAATACACGCGCACCTACAAAAAGAACCCTTGCGTTTTAGTTCTGCCTTTCGAATGTTGCCGCAGGCGTCCCTTTTTCAGCTCCAGCTTCCGAGAGGCTGGGGACTCCACCCTGTAGGCACTTCGTACCTGTAAAAAAGAGTCTCAAGCGAACTTTTCCTCTTCGAAAAAGAAGTAATAATACCGTTCCTTTGAATCTCAGAATCACTCCCGGAGGTATTAGCTGGGGAAAGGGGAGTTTTCTGGGTTTTGCTTTGCTCTATTTACTCTCGTGAGGCCCCGCCTCCAGCAATCCCGGCTGTTCAATCCCGGACGCGAAACATGTGTCCAAAAGTAATGAGGAGGTTGACCAGGCCCCCAAGCTGTCTTCGTATCACGGCAACAACATGAACTGTCAGGTTTGACTAGTCTGACTTGATGCAGTGGCATGATAGGTGTAGAATAGTGTGGTACTCATTTGCATGCAAATGACTCCATTTCGCCTCCCGCAATCCCGACTGTTCAATCCCGGACGTGAAACATGTGTGCCCAAAAGTAATGAGGAGGTTGGCCAGGCCCCCAAGCCATCTTCGTAACGTGAACTGTCAGGGTTGACTAGTCTGACTTGATGCAGTGACATGATAGGGTGTAGAATAGTGTGGTACTCATTTGCATGCAAATGACTCCCCACTAACGCAAGAAGAATACTATAGGTGTATAAATGAGAAGCCGCAGCGTTAGATACACCACGTTTGTTGTTGCTTTACTTATCCAATGATGGCACCAACTTTCCGCTGCGGAGGGGTCTAGTACTCTGGGAAAGGACCGAAAGGGGAAAAAGAGGAAAACAATGCGTTGTTCACACGTCAATCATGGGCGGAACTAGGGCTTACGCTCCACGTGAAACGTGTGGGTTTCCACACGTTATTTATTTCTGGATTTTTTTACATAAGCGCCAGCTTGGAAGGAAATGCTCACAAAGAACAGAAGGGATCCCTTCTGTTCTTTGTGCTGTAACTACCGAACCACGTGTTGAACGGACGTGCGGTCATACGGGTCTACCCGTGTTGAACGGACGTGCGGTCATACGGGTCTACCCCTACACGACAAATCACACAACAGGTCAAAGTCCTGAGTGAGAAAACAACGCACGGTCGTGTAAGCGAAGAATAAATCAGATTGTGTTTGTATTGTATTTGCCCCTTACCTCTATATTTCCCCCCTTCCATTTGGAGTCGAAGCAGCTGCGTCGAGTATATCCACGTGTGCACCCACATGGCCCAGCCACCCAGTCAGTCTGACAAGTCGCAAAGGCCGCACAGCCAAGTGTCGCCAAGTCCAGTAGTGGCGCAAAGGTTTTTGTTGTTGCATAAGCACCTGCTTTGTAGGAAATACTTGAGGAGGCTGCCAGCTGCAAAAGATCAAAGGAGGTAAATGTGCTGTAGCCCACACGAAACACAGGTGAATCTGGTTCAACAACAACAAACAACAACAAAAAAAGACCCACTCAAATGTCGTTGTATTGTTTCTCCCTCTGGCCTCCTTCGAAGTAAGCACAAGGCAGCCCCTCGAGTGTTTTCGTATAAGATCGAAGATCTCAGAAGATTAATACTATTCCGACGAGAACTAACACCTGTGTTCCAAGGTTATGCCCCGTCGCTATCCCAAGAAAAACACCGTAATTTACCCCTATGTGGATCACGCGTATTTCCTCTGACCGAAAACGGAGCGTAAGCCCTGGGCGGTACTTAGGGTTGAGAGGCAAACCCGATCGGCTCTGCGGAAACGAACGAGGCCACGCCGAGAAAATTCCCACCACCTGGAGGACGTTGCCAACCCCGTCCAGCAACGCATGGTTCTTGGGTGGCTAGGAAACCACCTGAAACTCCCCGCCGTTTCCAAGTAAAAAAAAAAGACCGCGACGTTCCCCCCTACCAACCCGTGGTGCTTGTACGCCGCCACATCCGTAGCTCAATGGTTCTAAAAATATTAGCAAACCCCCCCCCCCCCCCCTTACACCCGACTTTAGGTACCAGGGAAAGCCTGCTTCACGGGAGCCAAGCTTCACGTGTTCGGCGCCACGGGCCTACGGGTCAAGTGGCTACCGATTTCCCAAACTAAAGCATCAAGGCTTGGCGTACCTTGGGGCTTGGCACTCGCGCTGAACACAAGCTCGTCGAGACGGTCAGCCGCAGAGCGGACGGGGTTGTGGCACTGTGCTGCCTCCGACTCAAGCTTTGCAAGCTGTGGTTGACCATCACGCTCCTGGACCAGGAGCGGCCTTTTTTCTTTTTCTTTTCTTCTTCTTCTCCCCTCGAAGCTACGTTCGCCGCCCCGCACAATCAATAGCCGTGGTCAAGACTCGTCGGTGTGGGTGGAAAAGGGAGCTGTAGGAACAGTCGACAGGGGGTCACCCTTGTTGACCTCACGATTCCTGCACAGTCGGAGGCTAGCGGCGAGCTTCATCGTCCTCGGTCTTTGAATAACCTGAGTATAACAGCAGGAGAGTTCTGTAACTGTACAGCTCCCTGCCTCATCTGCAACCGATGAAAACAGTTGTAGCTTCCGCCCCTTTGAACAATGTAGACCCGTATCGTAGGTTCTCATCCTGGGGGGTCTCTCGGACTCGAGTCGCAGCGACTTCGTAGCCGTAGCGTGTATTTTCTACAACATCGTATTTCATCTACGGCGATGACAAACGACCTTTAAACCACAAAAAAAAAAAGAAAACGCTAAAGTTGATCTTCTTCTTACCGAGCGATGCAGACCAGTGGTCGATTCTCATCGTCCTCGGTCTTTGAATAACCTGAGTATAACAGCAGGAGAGTTCTGTAACTGTACAGCTCCCTGCCTCATCTGCAACCGATGAAAACAGTTGTAGCTTCCGCCCCTTTGAACAATGTAGACCCGTATCGTAGGTTCTCATCCTGGGGGGTCTCTCGGACTCGAGTCGCAGCGACTTCGTAGCCGTAGCGTGTATTTTCTACAACATCGTATTTCATCTACGGCGATGACAAACGACCTTTAAACCACAAAAAAAAAAAGAAAACGCTAAAGTTGATCTTCTTCTTACCGAGCGATGCAGACCAGTGGTCGATTCTCATCGTCCTCGGTCTTTGAATAACCTGAGTATAACAGCAGGAGAGTTCTGTAACTGTACAGCTCCCTGCCTCATCTGCAACCGATGAAAACAGTTGTAGCTTCCGCCCCTTTGAACAATGTAGACCCAATCGTAGGTTCTCATCCTGGGGGGTCTCTCGGACTCGAGTCGCAGCGACTTCGTAGCCGTAGCGTGTATTTTCTACAACATCGTATTTCATCTACGGCGATGACAAACGACCTTTAAACCACAAAAAAAAAAAAGAAAACGCTAAAGTTGATCTTCTTCTTACCGAGCGATGCAGACCAGTGGTCGATTCTCGTCGTCCTCGGTCTTGCGGACTTCGAGTGTCATCAGCTTTGCAGCCGTGTAGCACTTGTTTCCGCATACCTGCTTCATCTACGGCCCGATGAAGACTGCTGTAGGCTCCCGTCCTTTGCGGATCAACGGAGGCCAACGGTCGATCCTCATCGGCCTGGTTCTTTCTCGCGAGGGGGGCGGGCCTTCAGACGACGGTCAGGGATGCTTTGATTAGTCGACCAATTCAAGACAATGGAAAAGGCCCGACTTACCGTAACTGGGTTTATTAGCGAAGGGTCAAATGTTCACTAACCCCAAAATCAGCCAAAAACCTCACTAGTCTGACCGTTCAGTAATATAAACGGAGTCCTCAGTGCCTTCGTGCTTGTCGGGGTAGCGTTCCGAGTCACTCCGTTGCCAGTTTCTCGTCGTCTTGTTTTATTACTGACTACTACAAGTGGCTGTGAAGGATTTCGGGGCTTGCGCCCCAGTATGCCAAGCGCACTCAGAAGGCCTGTTCACGATTTCTGAGCTGAAAACTTCTCTAATTTGACCGCACACTAATAAAACCCCCTCACTAATAAAGCCCTTCTCTAATAAACCTATAAGCGCCATACGCAGAAAGTTTTGAAATCCGGAGCCGTACTCATTATCCTGGGTCTTTCGGACTTCGAGTGCAGCTCTGCAGTCGTTGCAGTAGTATACTCCTACAGTTCCTTGCTTCAACTACGAACGATGACAACTGTTGTAAGCTTCCGTCCCTTGCTGAACATTGAAGGCCAGTTGCCGATTCTCATCGTACTGGTTATTCCTCGCGGGGGGCGGGGCTTCTGATGACGGTCGGTGCAGTCGATGAAACAGAAGGCTGTGAGGTGCGGTTGCCAAGCTGTTTAAAGTGACATTTCTTTTGGGGTGGGTTATGTAGTATGTCGTAAGTGGTACTCTCGACCACGAAAACTCAAAAACGATTACAAGGATTTCCGGCAGTGTCTCTCAAATCAAGGCACTGGAAACGTCCTTATACTTACGCAGAAAGTTCTGAACTCCGGAGCCGTTCTCATCATCCTGGGACTTCGAGTGCGCTGCAGTCGTTGCAGCCGTAGTATACTCCTACAGTTCCTTGTCAACTACGAACGATGCAACTGTTGTAAGCTTCCATCCCTTGCTGAACATTGAAGGCCAGTTGTCGATTCGCATCGTGCTGGTTATTCTTCGCGGGGGGGCGGGGCTTCCGATGACAGTCGGTGCAGTAGATGAACCAGGAAACCGTGAGGTGCGGTTGCAAAGCTGTCAACAGAGACATTTCTTTTTGAGGTGGGTTCTGGGAGGGCGAGCCATTGCTTTTGTCACCTATTCACGCGCCGTCGACAACAAAAACTCAAAAACGATTGCAAGCATTTTCGGCAGTGTCTCTCAAATCAAGGCACTGGCAAGGTCCTTATAATTACGAGCCGTTCTCATCATCCTGGGTCTTTCGGACTTCGAGTGTAGCTCTGCAGTCGTTGCAGCCGTAGTATACTCCTACAGTTCCTTGCTTCAACTACGAACGATGCAACTGTTGTAAGCTTCCGTTCCTTGCTGAACACTGAAGGCCAGTTGTCGATTCGCATCCGGTGCAGTAGATGAAACATGAGACCGTGAGGTGCGGTTGCAAAGCTGTCAATAGAGACATTTCTTTTTGAGGTGGGTTCTGGGAGGGCGAGCCATTGCTTTTGTCACCTCTTCACGCGCCGTCGACAACAAAAACTCAAAAACGATTACAAGGATTTTCGGCAGTGTCTCTCAAATCAAGGCACTGGCAACACGTCCTTATACTTACGAGCCGTTCTCATCATCCTGGGTCTTTCGAACTTCGAGTGCAGCTCTGCAGTCGTTGCAGCCGTAGTATACTCCTACAGTTCCTTGCTTCAACTACGAACGATGCAACTGTTATAAGCTTCCGTCCCTTGCTGAACACTGAAGGCCAGTTGTCGATCCGCATCGTGCTGGTTATTCTTCGCGGGGGCGGGGCTTCCGATGACGGTCGGTGCAGTAGATGAAACAGGAGACCGTGAGGTGCGGTTGCAAAGCTGTCAATAGAGACAATTCTTTTGAGGTGGGTTCCGAGAGGGCGAGCCATTGCTTTTGTCACCTATTCACGCGCCGTCGGAAACGAAAACTCAAAAACGATTACAAGGATTTGTCCGGCAGTGTACCAAAAGTTCCAAACCTTCTCTCAAATCAAGGCCAGGTCTCTACTGGTTCTGACCCACGAATCGTGCTCATCATCTTGAGTTTTTCGGACTTCAGTAGTCGTTGCAGCCGTAGTAGGTGTTACTCCTGCATCTCCTTGTTTCGCGGACGATGACAACTGTTGTAAGCTTCCGTCCCCCAGCTGAACAATGAAGGCCAGCTGTCGATTCGATCGTGCTGGTTATATCTCGCGGGGGGCGGGGCGACCAAGGATGGTCCGTGGATGCACACCGGTCGGCAGTCGACGAAACAGGAGGGCGGGGTACCGTTGCAAGGCTGAGGCTGCTCTTCGGAAAAATCTTCTTCCGAGTCATGTCGCGTACTTTCACGCTTGCTCTGCACGCCCCCTGTGGCTCAAACCACAGAAGCTCACGAAAGACACGGAATTGGTCTGCACTGCCATGTGTGTGTTTAGAGCGCCAAATTGTAAAAGACATCGAGCACAACAACCCTCTTCTCAATTCAAGGCATCGAGAACCCCTGATCACACAGAAAGTCCTGCACAGGTCGATTCTCATGCGCTGTGCGACCGTCGGTCTATTATTTGTTATCGGAAAAGCCAGTTTTTTTTTTTTTTGCGACAACCAATTTCTTCTTCCCTGGGGACAGTATTTGTTACAGCTAAAAAGAACGTTGGCAGCGGTTTCACGCGGAGTTTCGAGCGAACTTTCACTTAGTAGCCCTGGAAACCAGGGGTTTCGGCTCAGCGATCCAAAGTATAACGTTCCTTGGTCGCATACGACCTTTCGTTGAACGCAGTGCCTGATCGTTGTTACGTAAAGCTGGATTCAGGACTGAAGTGAAAACGTCACGGTTTATGGCAACGAGCTTCTCATTTCCTCCAACATTTCATGTTTTTTTAGCTGGTTTGGACCTCAACTAAAACAAGGTCTTCGTGTGGTTAGTGCTTGGTGCCACAAGAGTTCGTTGCAGGCGCGAGCTTCAGCAAACAACTCGACAGCTCTCCTTCCGCTCGGTTCACCTGTAACTCGAAACTTGCAGCTAAAGTCCCCTGTTTCAGACGCTGGTCTCAAAAGATTATTAACCGACCCATCAGAAACAGTCTCGAAGAAACTGGACAGCTCCAGTTGTTGTCCTTAATGCTTTCCAAGAAGTTTGCAGCGTCCTACGCACCCTGCAGATGCGAGGTGACCGGACGCAAGAAGCACACCTCGACGAGGTGTCCGGCCTGTGTGCAATGATGCACGTCGCGAATGCGCATTCGTTCTCCGCTTCACCGAGGCAATAGTGTTCCCCCCGCCAGGGATCTCTTGTAAGCAGTTGAGACTCTCGTTGCGAATCGTGAATGAAAGTCTTTTTTTTTTTTTTTTTTTGCACCCCTCCTCTCCGCTTTGCTTTGCTCACACTTTTTGAGCAGAAACTAGAAACCTGACCGTCACCGGTTCGAGAAGCTGAATCCAACCATCCAAGCCCAGCCAAACGTGCCAGAACTATCCAATTACCACCGGGTGCCCGTCTACCTAGTTGGTGGTATTCTTAGTTAACCATCGAGCATGGATGCGCAAGCAAATCATGGATTCGCTTGCGCTTCGTGTTTCGCATGATCTTCTGCCTTTTCTTTTTGTACACCTCTGACTTCACTTGTCGACAACAAACAACAAGTACGTAATTCTATGAGCAGTACACTCGGAAGGGAAAGAAGCGCTGACAGCGCGTTCGAGAAGTTTGCCTGGACGATCACGGTCACTCACAACCAGGCCAATCTTCCCCCGGGCGCTTGCAAACAAGCGTCGTGCCCACACTTTTTGCGAAGCAAACGAAGGCAACTGTAATATTTGTGAAACAAGGAAAAAAGTTGTGGGAATCCGTGGGATCCAAAGAAAAAAAAAAAAACCTGGGTACCTTCGGACTTTTTTGAGCACATCGCGTTGCGTCCGTACACGATCCGCTTGTTGTAAACGTTGCACATGTTTTCTTATGTTACGTCGCCCTCCAGCTTGCTCGCGACCACTGCACCCTCTGTTGACACTCGCTAGCCGTCGACGCTCATGACGGCAGCCCCATCCTGAAGTGCAAATACTGCCGACGCGTCACTGCTGCTGTGTGCGCTCGGATTGGCGCCGCTCAAGCGGCCACCTTATGGCACTCGTTTGTTTGTAAAGATTGCTCCGTTCTTCTCCCCCGACTTGTTCCCGGATTAGGATGACACATACTATTACTACTACTACAAACAGCCTCCCCTGGCCCACGCCTGATGCCGCAACCACTTAACCCGGGCGGCGGCGCTTTGGCATGAGCCAGGAACCTCAAGGGGAGCATCCACGCTCCAAAGGCCCACACACATACTACTACGACGGGCCGCGCAACGATCGCGTCTTCCTGCCGGCCCGACCCGGCCTCCCACGACTTCCGCCTCTCGGCGGTCCTAGGCTGCACGCGCACTACACTGACGCATTAAACGAGTTTGAGAGCCTTCCGGCTACCCATCTTGAAGAGGATGGGAAATCTTTTGAACTTGCGTCGTGATGAGGATCGATGATTGCAATTATTCTCCTTGAATGAGGAATGCCTAGTAGGCGCAAGTCATCAGCTTGCACTGATTACGTCCCTGCCATTTGTACACACCGCCCGTCGTTGCTACCGATTGGCTGTGGGATAGAGCTTGGGAGTGCCGCACGGCGGAAAAGAGCAAGCGAAGATTCCGATGCCTATTCTGATTACGAACTTGTCACTAGCTCACAGCAACAAGTTGCAACCGGCAAAAGGTTGCACCACGACGGAAGCGCGGAAAAAAGTGACCCTTCTGGAGTCACGTAGCGAAAAGCCGACAAAGGGTGGTACTCATTTGCATGCAAATGACTCCCCACTAGCGCAACCAGAAGACGATGTTACGTTGACAATATGTGACAGCACATTTGATCACATATCGGGCTACAATTCCATGTGATCAAACGTCATCTTTTCACATGTCAGTGCACACGTCATACAACATGTGTAAGTGGGTCGTGGTGCTTTTCTTGTGCCCCACTCGAGTGGAAATGCCTGGGAACTGCGGGAACCGAATCCACCAGGTACGAGGGATGCGGAAAAAAAAAATCGAAAGACGGAGTGCCTTTGCCAACGTAGAGACCGGCTTGATGAGAGAATGGGAGGCCAGCAAGAGAACAGGGCCGGTGCGCGCGTTTCTCGAAGAAAGAAAGCCGAAAACCACCGACCTCAAAAAAGAAAGCAGAACCCCACTTACCGAAGGCCGCCAGAGACTTTAAAACCTTGAAGTCTCAAGCGAGCCTTCACCGGAAAACAAAAAGCAAAGACGGGGGCACCCATTGAAACGCTTGAAACTATGCTTACCCGTCCCACTTAAACCCAAGCAAGCTTGGACTTCCAGGTTTTACGCTCTGACACATAGCCTTGCAAAGGCTGACCTTCGCCCTTACAAGTCAATCGGAGACTCAAAAACACCGACTTCATAAAACAAGAAACAGGCTCAAAGCCCCCATGCCGCGAGTCATATGACGGCATGCGGTCGTCGGGACTACAAGTCCTGAAATCGGCTGCCAAGTCGCCAAGTCCTGAAACATTGTAGTCAAAACAAGGAATGAACGACGAACACGCACTGCCACACAGTACGAAGCACGTTTCTACATATTTCTATTTGAAAGTATATTACTGCAGGGAATTATTGACTAGACCCCTTTGAGTTTGTGCCAACCACGATTGCGGGTGTAGGAGAACCGAACATGACCTAAAGCAGGACCGCCCCCCACCCTTTCGTGAGTAAAAGCAAAGAATATATGATCCAAAGAATCAAATAGTATCTCTCATCCAACTAGGAACCTTCAACCGCAAACAGGATTCTCCCGAGCGTTTAGGAATCTCGGGCTCGCAAGCGAACTTTCACTCTAAAGGAACCGAAGACCCGGCCACAAATAGAAGAAAAAGGACGAAAGCGGGCTAGCAACACGGCCTGAAAGGCAAAAGAAACTGCCACAAAGTAGTAAACCACCCCTGGATTGGCTTGTCTGATATTTGCCGTCGTCAGGAAAAAAAGATGACCGACGCGAAAGCGCAATAAAGCAAGCCCACAGAGAACAAGGAAAGAGCCCCACAAGAGGTGCGAGAACGCTGTGCGAAACCCGCCAGCGGAATGTTGCCTGTGAAAACATAGTAGAAAGAATGCCTGTGGAACAAAGCGCTACACCCTCCTTTCTGTTTCTATTCCTCTCAAAGCTTCCCATCCCCGTCGTTCTTGCAAAGGCTGTTCCCTCGAGGTGCGGCTATCGCTCAGTGTGAACGAGCCCGTGCGCCGGAGATCGCAAGTGAAAAACACGTGATTACGAGTTTGAGCGTGAGCCATAGATGTGTAAGCCTGCATGGGTGGAGCCCATATTTGAATATTTCTGACGATTTCTCAAAAGAATATTGAAAATACGGGCAGAATATGGGCTCATACAGGCAAAGTACGGGCAGAAAACAAGAAGAATACGGGCAGAAAACGGGCGAAATACGGGCTGATGGGTAAAATACGGGCTCGACGCAATTTTTTTTTGAATATTTTTTGTGTGTGGAAATGCGGCATGTCGAACACTGAGGAGATCCGGGAGCTGATGGCAGACAGGGTAGCATGGGACGCGAAGGTCCAGCGGGTGGTGGAGGCCACCAGGCAGAGAACCGTGCGGCCGCCGCGGAAGACGCGGAAAGGCATGAAGGCACGTGGGATCGGATCTGGACGACCCCCGGAAGCGCGTGATCTCGCAGGCTGCGCGGCGCATGCGCAAGCTGAATGCGCAGAAGTATATCGACCAACTGCACCGACCTGCGACGTTCAAGCTTGCTCCGACCACTGTACCCTCTGCCGAAATTCGCTGACGGCAGCCCCATCCTGAAGTGCAAATACTGCCGACGCGTCACTGCTGCTGTGTGCGCTCGGATTGGCGCCGCTCAAGCGGCCACCTTATGTCACTCGTTCGTTTGTAAAGATTGCTCCTGACTTGTTCCCGGATTAGGATGACACATACTACTACTACTACTACTGTGTGTGGAAAACGTCCGCGGATGACACTTCTGGCCGTCTTGGGCACGAAGCAATCAGAACGAGAAGCCAGCTGCACCAATAGTTTCTCCTCATCTTGGCTGTTTCATGGCAAACGACTCGACAAAAACGCGTAGCCGTTAGCCGCTACTCAACAGTTGTTTGTCGTATAGAGACAAGACTGAACATGCGTCGAAAATGCCCTCCCGGCGCAGTGCTAGCTTCCGCCGCTTCTTTCGTAGTCTGCGCGTTGCTTGAACGAGATGATCGTGGAAGCAACATTTTTGCTGAAGCTGCGCATGCCTCTGCATCCCCATTGATGATCTGGCCGCGGCCTCATCGTTTCCAGCCGGTACGTCCGCCGATGAGTGCAGTTGATGCTCCCTGGATTCAACCGCAGTCGAGGTGGCTTGAATCTGTTCGCAACGCACGCTCTTTGTTTCGCAAGAACTTGTCTAGAGACATCATCCGAGGTCTGTGGACATGGTCAACAGGATCGTCAATGTGCCACCACTTCAGATCTCTGCATCCGGGTTGCGGAATGTTCACGCATTCCCTTTCGGCAATCCTGCAGCTTTGAGACGAGCAATTCCACCTTGCCTTTGGACTGACTGACCCATGTCCAATTGCTGTTGACACGGAATCCTCCACTTCACTTCGGCCTTCAACGTTCTCCGTTGAATATTCGCTACTACAACCAAGTCTGCACTCATCCACGCTCCATCGAGGCTCACGCCAACGACTTCGCGGCGTGGACCACGCACTTCTATTCACGCCTGGCTTTGTGATACCAGTACGCGGCCAACTGAACGCCTTCAAATTCCAAGTAATCACCCCGAACCAGATTTGAGTTGTCCTCCGCTGGCTGCAGTATACGGGCGACAAACTTTCGTGCAAATTATGCACATTTGACACCTGGTGTATTTCTTCCGGCTCCGTAGGTTGATGACAGCCGCTACTTTGGGCGCTAAACGTCAAAGAAACAGCTGGTTTCTTCGGGGAATAAATGAATAAAAAATAATAATAAAATATTATTTGTTGAAAATTTTGAATTTGCGAGCTCGTATTTTGCCCGTATTTAGCCCGTATGTATTATTTCCAGTGCCTGTATATTCAGAAGTTTCCTGTATAGGCGTACATCTATGGTGAGCGTTCAACAAAAAAAGGGCCTAATTGGAGTCGTATCTTTTCTCCCCCCCTCCTTTCAAAATAAGCACGAGTAGTTTTTTCCGGGTAGTGGGGCGACCGGATACTCCCCGGAGAGGTGGTCCCACTGCACTCTAACTCGTCTCTCTCTTGTTTTGTTTTGGAACATGCCTGAGAGTAGCCGTCTAGCAATGCAGAATCGCACGCAAGTGTGATACGCCGTCCTACGTTCCAGTACCAAACCGATTCTGTGGCTCAGGCGCAGGGTTTCCTAGAAGGAGTGAAGGGGGTTTTGCGGGCTTACCGACTCCACGGGCCTGGTGGTCCGTCATGATCATCTCAGGAACTCCTTGCTGTATCCTTACTCCTACACGAAAGCTCGACCCAGGGGTCCAACTTTGACAGCTTCGTCTGGACAGTTGACTTTTCGGGAGCTGACCCAGACTGAATTCTATATATACAAATGGACCGAACAAGCTCCACCTCGTGCCGCTTGACGGCTGGGATGACGGAGAAAACAGTGTCACCTTCGTTTTCCATGGTATTGCGGCGTGTGTTTTGTAGAGTGCAAGCTCACTTAGGGATCCGGGGTTTAGTCTCTTTGTGTCCTTTACGTTTACCTTGGGTCAGACCGTATGCACTGCGGCGTGTGCTTTGTTCTTTACATTTTTCCTTGGGTCAGACCAGGAAGCAGTGTCCCCTGTCGGTACAGATCTCAGCATCTTCGGCTTTTCGTCGTCCCCCCGACACGCGCAGTTGCTGCTGACCCTGACTGCCCCCAGTGCCCTCAGGCACCCGGCGTCTCTGACTACTTCTTTTGTATGAGCACCTGCTTTGTAGGAAATACTGGAGGAGCTGCAAAAGATCAAAGGAGGTAAATGTGCTGTAGCCCACACGAAACACAGGTGAATCTGGGTTCAATGGCGGGCGTAAGCGTTCAATGAAAAAGACCCACTTTGTAGAGCCTCCTTCGAAGTAAGCACAAGGCAGCCCCTCGGGTATTTTGACCCACAAGCCAGGCACAAGGACCCCAACCTGACCAGAAGACAGCGGTCGCCGCTGACTAGCGCCCGACCTCATATACGAACCCCAGGACACCCCGGAGTTCCGAAGAAACGGCCCAACAATAGTCTGTTGGTCTAGGCTCGGGAAAAGGGCCGGGAACGGCCTCAAAACAGAGCCCACTCCCAAACTGACCCTAAAATGGACCTGGCCCGGCCCGCTGGCCCCCAAGATCTGTATGGAGATCTCTTTGTGAGTAGTGGGGCGACCGGATACTCCTCGGAGAGATGGTCCCTGCACTCTAACTCGTCTCCCTCTCTCTCTCTCTCTCTCTCTCTCTCTCTCTCTCTCTCTCTCTCTCTCGGGAAAGGTCAACGCGGTAGCGGTGACCACGAGAACACATACAGGTAGGTGGGGAAAGGCCCTGGGACTGCTAAGGCGAGACTAACCCCGTCCCTGTCCCTCCCAGGGAGCCACCCCGGAACTAGCCTAGCCCACCTGACGGTGGGGGCCCACCTGACGGTGGAGGCCCACACCTTTTGACTTGTTTTATGTGTTCTCTCTCTCTCTCTCTCTCTCTCTCTCTCTCTCTCTCTCTCTCTCTCTCTCTTCTCTCTCTCTCTCTCTCTCTCTCTCTCTCTCTCTCTCTCTCTCTCTCTCTCTCTCTCTCTCTCTCTCTCTCTCTCCCTCTCTCTCTCTCTCTCTCTCTCTCTCTCTCTCTCTCTCTCTCTCTCTCTCTCTCTCTCTCTCTCTCTCTCTCTCTCTCTCTCTCTCTCTCTCTCTCTCTCTCTCTCTCTCTCTCTCTCTCTCTCTCTCTCTCTCTCTCTCTCTCTCTCTCTCTCTCTCTCTCTCTTTTTTGTATATGCACATGCTAGACTGCCAGTTGCGATAGATCAAAGGATAATAAATGTAGCCCACATGAAACAGGTAAATCTGGGTTTAGTGGCTGGCGAAAGCGTTCAACAAAAAAGACCCATTTTGTAGTTGTATTGTTTTCTCCCCCTCTAGCTCGTTCGAAATGAGCACAAGACAGTCCCTCGAGTATTTCTTAAGCCCGCTTGGCTTTACCGCCTGCTCCGGCCACCTAGGAAACCTGCGTAAACAGGTCCCCCGAGTCGTATATTGTTCGGTAGTGATGCAAGGCTAGTCTTGTTGCTTCGCTGGTCTTGTTGCTTCGTTTTGTGCAAAGCCTCCGCACCGAACGTGTTCCCTTACTTTCAGCCGGGGTTTCCGCATACTCAACTACTATTTGGTGCACGTAAGGCCAGGCGTTGCCGACAGAACCATCCCAAGTTCGTTCTTGCAAAGGCCCCCCTCGACCGTATCCCTCCCAGTGCTCCAAAATGTGCGGAATCCCACAAAAAAAAAGGGGGCTGGAAAAACGAGGGTGGGAAATTCCTCATGAGGAATTCCTCACCTTTTCCCCGTTTATACCGTTCGCCGGGGGGCCGGTGCCCCTCCGACCCGCCCCTTTGGAAGACTCGGGTGCCCCCCTGCAACAAAAGCCAGTAGCCTGCACCAAACGCGAGAGCCTAGCGGGAAAGCCTAATCCAGGTGTTTGGGTTTCAAGTGAGGTTAGCGGGAGCACTGGTCCCTCCACAAAAAAGCCCCACCGATCACCACAAGCACGCACTAAGCTGAACTTCACAAGCATACAAAAGGTCGAAAGACACCAATCTGTACGTCCATTCGGGATCGTCGGAAACACAAAAAAGCCTGCGGTGAAAAAAAGATCCTGGGCTCTAGTGCGCCTTGTTGAGTAGCAAATATTGCAGCAGCAAAGTAGCAAATATTGCAGTAGCAAGCAGCAAGTCACCCCACCCCCTGGCCCCATATCCCCCTCAGGGGTTCATTCCTTGTTTACGGAGTCTTATACTCCTTTCCCCCTTTTTATTTTATTTTCTATTTAGCCTTCTTCGAATAAGACTTGATGCTTGCATCAAACACGAATGAGGATGAGCGGAAATGTTCTGCCTAAACATTAGACAAAGATTCCCTCCCCCAGCATCAAACACACATGAGGCAGCAGCGCCTGAACACGCAATTAAGATTTCCCCCCCGAGGTAAGTTTTTTCCTGAACACAAAACTAAGGGTTTCCCACTCCACATTTCCTACGAGCACGTTCTTGCAAACCCCCCGGCCCCGATGATGGAAAAGATGAGGTGAATGGTTTTTGTTCTCTTCGTGTGACAGAAGGGTATAGCCTCCCCATACCAGCACTTTCAGCATTGGGGGCACCAGTGCTGGGATTCGAGCCAAATATTTGTACGAGCCTCGTCGAGGAAGGTACAGGTGGTTGACGTCAGCTTCACCCCTCGCGAGTTGCGATGATTGTAAGCCGGTCCATCCCCTCCTGATAGACTGTGATAGACAGAAGACTGCAGCTCTAGGGGATAGGGATGGACCTGATAGACCGTGGTGGACCTCGATTCGCTACAATGAACAGCGGCAGACAATTCGACGCAGTTCTGAATGGTCTTCCGCGGGCTCCGGTGTTGCGTTTCGCCCCTCTCTCATTCGCATCCCCTATAGCCTCGCACTCTGTGCGTTGCAATACCCGGTGAAATTCTTTCTGGGAGGGAAGTCAATGCGAGGTGAAGAAAAAGGATAAGAGAAGAGGAGCACCTCCGTATATGTTTGCGATCCAGCGACAGCCTCTTCGAGACTCCAGTTCCAGCTATATGCAGCTATATGGAGACTTCGGCAGCGGGTTGTCCAGAACGCCTAGTTACACTCGCTTATTGCACGTCAGCCGATGCCGGGGAAAAATGCCGTGTTTGGACTAGTGTCGTTTCGGGTACTCAGGGCCTCTGTATGGGCTGTGGGTGCACGATCTTGTCAAGCGGGTTGATGCGCACATACTACTACTGCGTGCAGTCTATCGTCACAGATTGTTGCTGCACATCAAGTTCAAACTACTACCCACTACTAGGACATTCTTACCCACAAAGAAGGCCGTCCTGTTCCCCTGCACGGAGTAGGTAGCACCGGACTCATGTATAAGCCACTATGAAGGCGGAGAGGGTAGTACCCTGTCATTGCATTGTTTTTGTTCTTGGCAAGTTGCATTTGTTTCGACACACAAAAAAAAGAAAAGAAAGAAGTCGCCAACCCAAACAAATTTTCCGCCGGTAGAGCAACCCTGCCTACGGAATCAACTGCCTTCAGGTCTGCACTTTGAGCCAATTCACCTACCTCTGGAAACGACCTGAGCTCAATTTTTTGCTCGACCACGAGCAGGTGAGGTGAGGTGTCCAACGCGCGCTTGAGCGCGACGATCAAGACAAGCTGTACACTTTACTTGCTTGCTTTGGCAAGTCAGGGTCGAAACAATGTGAGACCGACACCAAGATCTCACCAGGTTAGGGGTGTGTTCTTGGGCTCCCCACGTCTAACAAGTTGAGTATTGAGTTCTTTGAAGTGCAAGTGCCGTCAAGGCAGGCGAGCACTATAGTGTCACCTTGTGACGTCGTCCGTCGGGTGAGTCAACGATAATGAGGATGGGGTCAAACTGGTCATTTCCGAGCCAAGTTCTATTCCCGCTCGCTTTCGCGGTTCGGTCTTTTCGGGCCGTTTTGGGCTGTTTCCAAGTCGACGATGGGGAAGAAGTCAGGCATTCCGTTTCGTGATCGGGCGTAGAGTTATTCGTGGCCTGCCGCGTTCGCTTCGATCTTCGCGGCTTACAAGTTGAGTATTTGCATTGTAACCCAACTTGACCCAAACGATTATGTTCGACAACGCTCCATCAGGCAGGGGGTGAATTCGCACACTTGCTGACATCGGAAAATAAGCAGAAAAGCTCACCAAACAACTTCCACCGGTAGAAAACCCTGCCTAAAGGAATCAACCCTGGAGTGGGCAAGTCTGACAGTCTCGCTGTCGTCGGCAAAAAAAAAAAAAAAATAGAAAGCAGCCTACTAGCTTGGGGGGGGTCAGCTGGTCGCCAGACCAGAGTTGGTCTGGAAACTGGTCTGGGTCAAAAAAAAATCTCAGCTATTATTATTTTCCCGGCGGAACCGGCTACCCACAGTGTACTTCACACTGTGTACTACAGTGTGTACAGGGTACCAGTGTGCACCACGGGGTACCACAGTGTACTACCACCGTGTACAACCACCGGGTGCCACAGTGTGGCACCAATGCGGAGAAGCACGTCGACAAAAGCCAAGAAGAGGCTTCACGAGCAGACGCTGACCGACATGCTATTGCTCGGGCTCAATGGCCCGTATGAACGTGGCAGCGGCATCCCGAGGAGCGCTATGGAGGCGTACCTCAATGCGTGGATTGCGAGCCCAAGAACGCTGAACTTCGCCACGTGGCCGGAGTATGAAGCGTGCGTCGACAAAGAGGGGGTCATGCGCAAAATATGATGACTAACCCAAGGCTGCTGCAATCGGCCCTTCATTGACGCTGTTCGTCCCTTTGTTTCCCGTAGCAGGCGTATGGCTTTCTTCGTTCTTTGTCCACCATCCCACCGCTATCCGGCACGACTTCGCTCTGCAGGCATTCGTTGCCGAACCGTAGCAGGCGTATGGCTTTCTTCGTTCTTTGTCCACCATCCCACCGCTATCCGGTACGACTTCGCTCTGCAGGCATTCGTTGCCGAACGGGGGTGGCTGCCCTCCTGCAACACCCCCTGTGCACCAAATTTGGATACAGACCAGTTTATCAGTTCTGGGCTCGGGGGTCGAGGTCAGAGCTAGTATGCTGATAGAAAGCACAAAAAAAAAGGGGGGAAGGAAGGAACCAACCACCCCCGGGTGGGCTAGTCTGACACAGAGTTGTCAACAGGAAAAAAGAAAATAGAAAAAGTACCCATTTCTTTTGGGCTTTGCCCTTTATTTTTTGTTCCTGTTTCGCTATCAATCGGCGCTGCATACAAACCAAGCCGTTTTTGTTCGTCTCCAGTCTGTACTCAACCCCGCGTGACGACGGAGACACCGGTAGGTTCAGTGTCAGTATTTCTAAGAAAACAAAAACTGCCTCTTACGGGCTTGCAAGACATGTTGTGAGCCCCATTACTTTAAAAAAGAACCCTCTCTGACCCAAAGAGCTTCCGCCGGTAGAGACACTCTGCCTAAGAAATTAACTGCCTCCGGAAAACAGGGGAAGTGGCTTTTTTTTACCCATCTGGCGGTTAAGATTCTTCTGCCCCACCCACCTTTTCGCTTGACGCGGAGCACAATCACACCACCCTCACCTCGAACAGTGCCTTGTTCCAGCTTTCTGTTGGCAGTTCCCACCCTAGCTACTTCACGTGTCGCGCACCACGACAGGTGACCCCCTCGAGCCACAGTCATGAAGCGAGGGCTTGCCCGATGCGGATGCTGCCGCGAGTAGGTGAAACAAGGAAAATTAAAAGCCTTCTTGTTGGCCGCATTGCCCTGAACACCCTGGACGTGGCTTCAGGCGCGCGATTCATCGCGATGGGAGTCCTACTCTCGGGCGGTGCACTTAGCGCGCACATTGCATGTGGCAAGTGTACGGCCCGATGCAAGAGAATGTGATCTCCCCTGTTTTTGCCATGCACATCCACAAGACACCCTACTACACGAAGAAAGTGCAGCTTTCCAGGATAGGTAACCCTGTCCCCGCGTGAAGCGTTTCAAGGGTCAACCCTTCCTTCAAAAAGAGACGACTGCATCATCCGGGGCCTGTGGACATGGTCAACAGGATCGTCAATGTGTCACCACTTCAGATCTCTGCATTCCGATGACGACTTTCCTTGTTGTGAGCCGGTCCGTCCCTATCTCTTGAAACTGCATCGAAGTGCCTGCCGCTGGTTATCACAGTGAATCACGGTCCACCACGGTCCATCTCTAGTCCCTAGAGCTGCATCGAATTGCCCGGTGCTGTATTCTTCGGTCTATCACGGTCTATCAAGAGGGGATGGACCGGCTCATGTTGTGATTCTACCTTTCGATTCTTTCTTAGCTCTTGCGGTTTTGCGGGTTGCCCTGCATTGTAAAGCTAAGAAGACGTAGAACTGCGTGTATTGGTGGCTGAAGAATTTACCAACCGAACAAGACACAGGGGGAAATTGAGAATCTTCGCAATCAAACCGGCGCGCTCAAACAAAATGGTTGCAGCCAATCATTCAATGCACGCGCACTTTCTTCCTTCTCTCTCGTTGGTGGGGACGGCCTCATGGTCTACTATGATACCCTTTTGCACCGCTGACCCGGCCAATCTATCTTCTCTCATCAATGTTGGAATAAGCATAGCCATTCATTCAGACCTGCGCAAATGGATAGAAACGCAGTTACCGACAGAATTGCGTAGTCGTTCGGGTTGCTCGAGTACGTGCCTGTGTGTTGTTGAAGTTCAGGGCTTTGAGTGGGTAACGGCTGAATCGAAGTATAGCCCACTTGTCGCTTTCACCGGTCGGTTTTGAGTTTCCGACACGCTGCTTTGGGTCCTGTGATTCTCTCCGAAGGGGGACGGATAGAGCGTGGGAGGCTGTCAGCTTCTCCATCCACACACTCGGTTCAAGACTTCTGGTTTCATCTTGCGGTGTTAGCTGCACGGGGGTTTCGGCCCCGTGCAACAGCTGAGTACCTTTTACACAGGCGGCACATCTCACCCGAGGATGTGGGGAAGCTATCTCTGTGTCGGAGGGGAAGTACAAAAAGGGGGCAAACGGTGGGACTTTGCTTTGCCCTCCCTCCAACCTCGCTTTTGGCGAGTGGATCTCAGAAGTTCGCTCAGAAACGTAAGGAATCCCACTTGACGCGCCGAAGGCGCTCAAGCAAGCTTGCAAGGTGTGTGTAGCAGATAGAGCATTCCACATAAAGGGCATTTGAGTGCTTCCAGAAAGCAGCGCGTTGTCAAGACTGGTCAGAGTTGCTGCCTATTTCCAACACTGGTCTCCCCCCCCTGACTACGACTAAACTAAGACTCTTCCCCCGCGCCCCCCGTTGCGCTGGTGACGGTCCGCTTAACACGTCTGTGGCTTAAAGGACCGGCATACGGTGCAGATAAGACACAGTGTTGTGAGCAGATCTATCATTCATAGCACGCTTCTGCACCCCCCCCCCCCCCCCCCCCCTCCCCCGGTGCATCATTACCCCGCTCTACGCTTTGGTACAGCGAGATCGCTCAGCCCGTTCGTCTCTGGAAACTGAGAAACTGCGGATCCGAAGACCCCAACCCCCACGAAGGGTTCCGCCGGTGCAGCCTGGCCAGCGGTCATGGACTCAGGGGTTCATACGCTATGGTAAGCAGCGGTGTCCATGACCACTTCTCCAGCTAAGAACTTGAACTTGCACTCCAAAAAGAAAGGTTCTCCGATTCAGGGTCGTCATCCCTTCGGTGGTAAGGCATGTGCAGGGGCGATCAGGTGCACCAAGGCGGCATGGCTAGCTTGCCATGCCGCCATGCCAGGGTCAGTAGGCTCGGCTGGGGGCCACGGATGTCGTGCTTTTTCAAGCTCTGGCACACAGGACTTGACGTGAACAGGCGTGGGACTTTTGTCCAAAAAGAAACATTGAACAATGCCCACTTCTTTGGCACTCAAAAAAAAGGGAAGCTCTTCAGGCCGTTTGAAACCCTGCATGGACTCGACGAACAAGAAAAAAAAAAACGCTAACCCAAACAACTTCCGCCGGTAGAGTAAACCTGCCGAAAGAAATCAACTGCCGTCGGGTAGGCTAGTCTGACACTAATTGTCGTCGGGAAATAGAACCCCTCCCCCGAAACCGATCGACGGTAGCACGAAACCTCTGAAAGATGCTGAAAGTAGTACCGGGCCTTTATTAGTCAATATAAGTTGGTACCCCCGAAACCCCCCGTATGCGTAGTTCCTGCGTATAAGTCGATCTTTGAGTGCGTGAGCCCCTCCGAAGAAAGGTCCATCACACTTGCGTAGTTTGTGCGAAGTTCTTCCGGACTTCGTTACTTCGGTTTTCGGGGGTACCATAAATTGCTAATACTAATAGCCATCCAGTTTCTGGATGGGAGGGGGTTCCCGGGGTGGCCGCGGAAAGCAGACCCATCAACCGGACCGATTGTGTGCTTTGTGCATGGACCGATCTCGTGGCTTGGCCACAAAGCTTCCGCCCCAAGAATCCCATGCAAAAAAGGAAGCAAACATCAACCTCAAAAGCAGCCGCCGGCGCAACGTGGAAGTCCGCCACTTCTCCATTTGTTTTCGTTGGGGGAGAAGGTTCTGTGCACCTAAATGTGAGCCGGTCCATCCCCTGCTGGTAGACTGTGATAGTTTGGATTATATTGCAAGTAATCTGTGGCGATACTGCATCGCGGCGTCGCGGTTATCCCTTCGCACGTGCTCGTCTTGATTGTCGCGTTCAGGAGCGCTTCTCCTTCGACTGCTCGTCCAGGTTCGTCGGTTGCGCGTCGATAGTTGCTTCCTTACGGCGCTTGGGCGATGGCCGTGTTGTTTTTTCGTAGTAACAATTAATTGTAAACACGAAAGAGAACGCTGGCAGCGTGTTGTTTGGGAGAAGTTTAGCCTACCGATCATGTTCACTCACTATCACTCACTAACAGGCTAATCCTCCTCCGGCACGTACAAACAAACACACGCCTATTCTTTTTTGTATAAGCGTCGCGGTTATCTCTTCGCACGTGATGTATCATGCGCGGTCCGCCGCTTTCGCGCGCGTTTGGTGCTTCGCTTCTCCTTCGACCGCTCGTCCTGGATTCATCGGTTGCGCGTCGATGGTTGCTTCCTTACGGCGCTTGGGCGATGGCCGTGTTGTCTTCTGTGTGTGTCTCCGCTTGCTTCGGCGGAGACGCTGCCGCCGCGGGGCTCATTGCCTTTCCGACAGGTCCGGGCCTCCAGCCGCAGGTCTGCCGGTGATAGACAGCAGGCATTCCTATGCAGTTCCAGGGGATAGGGTTGGCCCGGCTCAAAATGTCCAGCGCCAGCGAACTCCACGTTGGCAGACCTAAACCGAAATGACGGAAACCGTTGTCGACGACGGGCGCAACAAATAATAAATAAACCCCCAAGAAAAAAGGAGAACGCAAGCAACTCGCGCCGATAGAGAAAAACCTCGTGGTGGGCGTGGTCTGACATTCTGCTGTCGGGTGGAGGAACAAATGAAAACTTGACTCCAAGCCGCAACGATCAATCAGTCAGGAACTTCTAAACTTGCTAGGGAACGTGTTTATGACACGTTCCCTAGTACTTCAAAGGTAAATTTCCCTTATATCCCACCCCAAACAAATTTGTGCCCTTATATCCCACTTCAAACAAATTTTGTGCCCTTATATCCCAGATTGGGATAGAAGGGCACAAAATTTGTTTGAGTGGGATATAAGGGCACAAATTTGTTTTGAGTGGGATATAAGGGCATTACACCTACTTTGAACTTCTTACCCAAACCAAAGGACAAAACTCAAGCAAATCGGCGCCGGAAAACGGAATCACGTACGGGGCTGTCGCTGGGATTGTGAACCTCTGCAAAATTGATGCAGCAACAACAACAAAACTTAGCAATAGCAAACCCCTGGGATTCTTCGGTTGGGTGCCTGACTCGTTGAGGGGAGAGCACGGAGTCTCCGAGCTTCCGACGGAGGGAGGGTTGAAATGCTATTTTTTTTGGTCGTAGATCTCAGAAGATTAATACTATTCCGACGAGAACTAACATTTGTACAAAGGTTATAACCGCGTCGCTCCCGAGAAAAACACCGTAATTTTACGCCTCGCTTGCCCAATCTTGCGGGTTGCCCTTCAATGTATTTGTGCAAGGTGAAGCCTTGTAGCCTTGGACTGGTTTTCGCACACGTGCGAAACCCGATACAAAAACTGCGGCAACAGAGAAGCCAAAATGGTGTTCTCGTCCCTCATGTTTTGTCCTTATTTAACGGAGTCTATAGTCTTATACTCCTCCTTCTCTCTCTTTTTTTCTACTTCGTAGTGTTTTTCTTGTTCGAAGAAGACTTGTCACAGCTAGTCAAACATGCATGAATAGGCAATGTTCCGCCTACACACCAAACTAAGATTTTCCTTCATTTAATCACCCGCCCCAGAAACCGAGCCATACCGCATGCGTGCGAGCATGGCGATCCGTGATGATCATATACCCGTCCGGGTGCCACGCCAGCACTTGTTTGCTCTAAGAATAACGCTAAAGATTATGGTTCCAGCTTCTGAGGCAGGTGACTCCGTACACCTGGCGCCCCCCAGGAGCATTCTGATCAATCGTACATCCTTACTATTCTCTCGGAGGTATGACCCATCGGCAGTACGGAAGAAGGCGACGAAAACATGTAAAACGTGAGGGGCTCAAGACTACACCCCTCGAAGGAATGCAGTTGGTGCCGGTCGCAAACAGTCCCGGACATGGCTAGCCATTACTCATAATGAAAGTCTACACCAAAGAAACAACATACACCCACATAGCCCATACTTGCTGTAGGAGAACCCAATAAAGGTCACCCGGAGACCCTAAAACCCCGGAACCTCAAGCGAGCTTTAACTCCAAAAACAGGAAGATTCCCGTCCACCATAAATTTAACCCTTACGCGCTGCACCCAGACGCAAATGACAATGTGACTTTTTTTCGTGGTATCTGTGTTCAAGAACCTGTGTGTGTGTGTGTGTGTGTGTGCGTGAGATGTGTTTGAAATCCTGGGCATGAGCACGACTTCAAAAGCACACGAAAACGCTCTACCACCGGCAAATCGGCACTGTCCTGATCTGCAACCGGCTCTATTCGTAAATTTGTTGCGTTCGTGTGTTTGGCAGGCCTTCGACTACCCTGCGCAACGCACGGCTGCAGTCGTTTTTCGCTTTGTCATGCCTGTTGCCTTCTCTAGCCAAGGCTTGAAAGCAGTACTGCTGTACTGATTCATGCCACCGGACGCGCCAGATTTCGATGACTGCCACGGCAAGTAGACACTACCCTACAACATCGACCCCAGTTCTCTATTATCGGGAGCAATGCCAGTCGTTCCCGATGCAAACAGGATGGTCACACACACACACACACACACACACACACACACACACACACACACACACACACACACACACACACACACAACACACACACACACACACACACACACACACACACACACACACACACACACACACACACACACACACACACACACACACACACACACACACACACACACACACACACACACACACACACACACCTGCTGGAGATGCACGATTCCCCACTCACCGCGTATCAAGCCGGCATGCTGAAATCAGTGATTGTGGGAGCCACGCCGGCGGCTGGACGAACAGGGGCCGGTGAAGAAAGCTGTCTATACTGCAATACGGAGGAACGAGAAACGGTGGATCACCTTTTCTGGAGCTGCCCCGCTTGGGAGCACTTGCGCGCGAAGTACGAAGACATAAGGACCATGCAGGTAAACTGGCCCCCGTGTCTGCGCTTGTGCGGGATAGCCCCAGCCCCTCAGGTAGACGAAAGCACCTCCGTGCTGCCGGCAGAAAAGGAGAAAAGGCGGCATGTAGTGAAGCGACTGCAACTGTTCTTTGTCGAAGTGCTGAGGGAACGCCAGGGTGCCGACGGCCTGCTCGACAGGTCAGCCCGGCATTACAGGACAGAGAGCTACCCGCGAGGCTGGAGACCAACTGAACCCTGCCGACTCGCAGTCCCTTTCATTGCGCCATCCGCCGTGACAACGAAATGGAAATACGGACGGGAAATGTGGATGGCGTTCACCGACTGGCTGCGGCAGGTGAAATGGGCACCCCCGGGACACGACGAGCTGGGCATCAGCTTCATCGAGTTAGCTGTAGAGTTCGAAATGCACACCGGACAGCGGCTCCCTGACCTCAAAAGCAGGTACTATACAGCAGTACCTCAAGCACAGACAGGCAAGGTGACAGCAGCTCGCACAGCGGGCCTGCATCTGCTGAACGAAGCGAACGATGCGGACGGCACGCAGTGTACGGTGCGGGGGGACTCGGCACTGGTAGTGGGGCAGCTTTTGCGACGCCTGGCATGTTCCGAGGAGCTCAAGCCATACCAGACACGCGCTGCCAGAATGGTTTCTTCCCTGCAGCGACGGATGACAGTGCGCATCGAGCACGTCAAGCGCGAGAGGAACACGGACGCTGATGCCCTGAGTAACGCCGCCATGGACTTGGTGCAGCGCCAGCGGCCGACTCCTCGAAGGCAAGAGAAGATGCTAACCGACTTTCGCCGGTCCGCCTTGGGCAAAGCGCTTAGCCTCGTTGAGATGGGGAAGGCGTACAAGAAGGTGACGGGGCAGCCGTGGTTCTATGGCCATGAGTACTCCTCCACCGTGCTGACATCCCTGGGAGGGACGGTTGTACGGGGCGTCTCCCGACGAGCGCAGCTGTCAGAGGCGACAGAAGGCATCATCGTGAGGATACGCGAACACGCGCAGGCGGGAATCGCGGACGAACATGAGAGCAGCCCTTACCCGCCACACCTGAATTGGGCCGCAACCTTCTTGCCAGAGGAGGCTTACCCGGCAGGATGGACACAGGGAAAACCCGACTGGAAAGGCAGAACGGAAGAGGCCGAAAGGGGTTCAAGCACTGACCCGCGCAAAGGTGCCCCCCCGTGCGAGGCCCCAGAAGGCGCTGCTAACACTTCCCGCCCTGGAGTGGTTTGCTCGCTCCACAAAAAGCCGCGATGCAGTGAGTGCGTAAAAAAGCGTCTACCGGCGGAGACCTGCTGTCGCCTCAAGCAGCATCATCACGGATCGGATGGTCTGAGGCCCCGGATGCACTTCTGCACAGCTCACAGACTAGGACGTTGCGGCGATTGTGTGGCTGAAAACGAAGCATTAGCCAGCTGCTGCACAAAGCATCACGCAAACAGGAGAGCGAATGGAGGCCCCCACTCCCAGCCCGGGGGTGCATCGGCCGTCACCTAGCTTAATCTGAGCGTGGTCGTACTTTCGTGAAGGGAGGCACCACGTTAAAACGGGTCCGTAACACACACACACACACACACACAAACCCCCCCCGTGCACCACGAGCTTTTGTTAGTCATAGTAACAAACATTCCCTCCTCTTCCCTCCTCCCCGTGTAAGCCCCTGCACACGCGAAAAGCCAGAGATCGGCAAAACTCAAACGAAACCCTTAACTCTGAAACAAGCCTCTGATCGCGTGGGCGCTCAACGTTCGTTTTCCTGTGTTTTTTTATCTTAATTTTCTTGTAGTAAGTTTACATTTGTACTGGCGGACATTTTCGGAACAACGGTTGCACATGAACGCTTAACGAAGCCGAACGAAAGTCATTGGACCTTCAGCCACAGACTCCAAACTACCCCGGACCGGTACAACCCACCCAAATACCTAAAAACAGTAGTACAGAAAAACTCCCCGGAGAGAGTTCTAGACCCTTGTGCACGCCATCTTCACCATCATTTGGATCAGTTGATACTGAGCGCTTCTTCGATCAGTGCAAGCCCCAAGTCCGGAAAGGTTCTGCGCAAGCAACCAGGGTAAATAGTAATCGACGATATATCCGGGGGAAAAAAGTGACAAGCAAAAAAGGACAAAAGTAAAAAAAAAAAAACAATAGACCAAAGCTGGCAACGAAGCACTGCCCGGCGCCGTGGACCTCTTGCAAGCGATTATCCGGCGAGCGGTGATGCCGCGAGCCACCCGGATCGCCTGCAAGCGGTGCGCGGCGCTGGCCAACGCGCAACACGTCCTGCTCGCAGATGATGCGACGCACAACGAAGTGTCCGACATCCGTCACGCATACCCCACCGACCCGCCACAACTGAAGGGACTGCTCGCGGACTTTGCAAAGAAACGAAGAGACACGATCCGGCACGTGGCGAAACGCGTGAAGGTCCTGTGCGACGACCCGTTAGCGGCACGGTGGTCCTCGCTAGTTTTGAGATATCTCGAGTAAATCAGCACTGCGTCTTGTGTGGGGGGCAACGGAAGAGGAAGAAGTGGAAAGAGAAGGGGTCCGGTAGGGAAAAGGGAGAGTGAATGACTAACAATATCAACGGAAGGGAAAAAAAAAAAAGAAAAAAACGCTAACCCAAACAACTTCCGCCGGTAGAGAAACCTCGCCTAAAGAAATCAACTGCCTTCGGGTAGGCTAGTCTGACACTAGTTGTCGTCGGGAAAAAAAAAAAAAAACAATAGACCAAAGCTGGCGACAAGAACGACAAACATCGTCGACAGCAAAATAAATCAAAACAAGAAATCAACAACCACAAACAACTTCCGCCAGAGAAAAGACTGCCGGAAGGAATCAACCACCTCGAGGTGAACTAGTCTGACATTTGCTGTCGGACAGTCGCCACAACGTCAGCAGGGTCGTAAAAACACAATAAAAAGCGTGGGAGGCTCAAGACTAAATCATAGCGAACTTCTTCTTCGTGTCCGTCGCGCCAGTTACAAACTTAGTAGTGTGTAATTATGTCTACCCGACTCCAGCCTCAACTGCAACCGGAGACCCCAAATCACCGTACCTCTAAACCACAATAAACGCTAGAAAAGAATGTTGTGGCTGTCCCAAACAAATTCCGTCGGCAGGAAAAACCTGCCGAAAGAAATCAACTGCCTTCGGGTGGGCTGGTATGACACTCGCTGTCGTTAGGCAAAAAAAAAAAAAAAAAGAACCCATATTGTTGCAGTTTCACTTGTCTTTCAGGAGACTATCTTCCTGCACTCAAACTCGTCTCTCTCTCTTCCTCATTCTCTCTCTCTCTCTCTCTTCCGAGACTAGAGGTATGATAATAGCTCTGTCGAGCCAAGTGCACTCTTTTGGGGTCCGGAGGTGGAGCCCGGCAGCATTTTTACCCAGTGAACCGCCGTAGTTAATCTTAACTAAGCAATTGTTGTTTTATTTTTTGTATAAGCACCTGCTTTGTAGCCAGGTGCAAAAGATCAAAGGAGGTAAATGTGCTGTAGCCCACACGAAACACGGGTAGCCTCCTTCGAAGTAAGCACAAGGCAGTCCCTCGAGTATTTTTTACCAAATATGAAATGTTGGAGGAAATGAGAAGCTCGTCGCCGCAAACCGTGGCGTTTTCACTTGCGTCCTGAATCCAGCTACGTAAAAACGATCAGGCACCGCGTCCAACGAAAACTATAACTCTGAAAACAACTCTCTCTTCCCATCATCATCATCATCATTAGTTTGTCTCCGCCGCGGTTGTGCGAGTGACGAGCTCTTATTTTTGGGCCAATTGATAGCAGAGTGAACGGCAATAAGCCTTCAGGGCTGGGTTCGAACCCTGCCGAGGACCTTTTTTTGAGACTAGAGTTCTATGAATATGCGATATGAACAGGCACTATTCAGGCCAGCCCCACTTTTCTGTCCTTTTTGGTCCAGATTTGTTGTCGCTTCGTGTTGTTTTCTAATGTTCCCGAAAATTGTGTTTTCTTCCCAAGCTCGAAACATACGAACATAGCAATGCGCAACTGAGCAACACGAGAACTTAGCATCGCCCGAACTTTGCTTCACTTGAACTTGGCATTTGCCCGAACTTAGCATCACTCGAACTTCACCCGAACTTAGCATCGCCCGAACTTTGCTTCACCAGAATTTTGCATCGCCCGAACTTAGCTGTTAATCGGGGTGGGAACTGCTGCCTCTAGTCTCGCTGGGCGCCGGTCTTTCCGCACGCACGTACTTTAGTACTACTTAGTAGTAACTAGTAACAATCTTGCGGGTTGCCCTTCAATGTATTGCGCAGGGTAAAAAGACGTAGGCAGCGTGTTTTGGTGGTTGATCACGATTCCAAACCTGATATTGACACATGGTAAATGCAAGTCGGAACCACACAAACAAATCATCCGCGTGCGCGAGGAGGAGAGCCACAAACTAAGGGAAGGTGGATGGGGAATTTACGGCTGACGGCAGATCCTGTGAGATGGATACTTGTCTGCCCTTACTGTACTGTGGAGGGAACATTTCCGGTATAACGGCTACATTCAAGCGAAAACGAAGCCTACGAAAAAAAAGTGCTAGTGCAGGGGAACCTTCAGACCTGTACACGCGAAGAGCAGAATACCGTCGTCTCATATTTTTTAGCACCCGAGGCCAGTTGATGTCGTCCGATGTGTCGTTTATGAGTGCAAGCCCCGACCCGGATGTGTTCTCGCGAGGGCAACCTTGGTTCTGTTCAAAACGAAAAAAAAAGCCAATCTCTTTTTTGTTTGGATAATATAACGGGGCTTTTCGCCTGCGCCGCAGAAGGAGTCGTGGGCTGGATTCGCGGCAGGATTCCCACCACCAGTACCCTCAAGCACATTCGAAGGTGGCCACATGTTGCCGCCCCTGCACGACAGTAACCCACTCGCAACCCACTGTGCGTCGGTGTGCAAGACGGGCAAGGGGACGGCTGGGTACCTGGCATGCCTGTTTCTCGGAAAGACCCGCGCACAACGACGGTCAATAGAAAGCAGTACTCAGAATTCACCAACCCAGAATTGAGCCCCGTTCTTCTGAAGCCGGTTGCTGAACGCTCGACCTGTTACCCAAGCGCCGTTATGCAGCGGTCTTGAAACAACAATTGGTGCCGATGTCGACGGAAGCTAGAGGGGGGGGAGGAGCAGCTCAACTCCAAGTTGGTCTTTTTTTTTGTAGAACGCTTGCACCCCCGGCCGTTTCTCCTTTTGTTCTTTTGTTTGCAGCTGGCAGGCCTTCTTCAGGACTTTGTACCAAGTAGGCGCTTGTTCAACAGAGTTGTTCAGGAGAGTAGGCGACCGTGATGCGGCAGTAATCGTTCGGATCAGAAAACCTTAGTGTTTCTTCTCTCTTTCTTTGCGAGTTTCCTGGAAGCGAGTGGCGGGCTTCCAGAAGGAGGCAAGCCCGCCAGCCAGAGCTAGCCTTTTAGGCCTAGCACCGCAGCTCAATCAGCCAGGGCTAGCCTTCCAAACCTAGCCGCGGCCTAACCAGCCCGAACTAGCTTTCCAGGCCTAACACCACAGCCAGGAGCCCAGCCTTCCAGGCCGCAAAAGCAATAAATCAGCAGCTACCTAGAACGTCGAGCAAAATATTCAGCTAGTACTAGTAGTTGTTTGTGTCGAAGCAACCGGAGACAGCAGGCGCAGGGGGCAGGTCTTGCTTTACTTTTCTGTACTTCATGGAGACCCGCACCCCGGCACTCCCGACTGTCCAATCACGGTCGCGACAGATGTTTGCCCTGTAGTGATGAGGAGGTTGACCAGACCCCCAAGCCGCCTAATGCACAACACGGCTACACGGCAGCAGGCTAAGCAGGATGCAGCCCTGCTTAGGTGTGCACTCAGCCATCACAGGGCCCCAGTTCTCGCCGCTTGACCTCACACAGCTGCCACCCAGGTGACCGCAGCAGCAACCTTCGCAATGAAGGCACGCGCTGAGTGTACGTAGGCGATCCATACAACAGCTGCATCAGATGCAGCGATGCAGCTTGATCCGAGAGCTCGCAGGGGAAGTGGCTGCTCACCTGCCAGTCTCACAACACTGGCCAGGAGTCTGCAAGCTACCGCCCGCTGTTCCGATGCTTCGTAATCGTAGGTGTGCGGGCGCTCTAGAGGGTGAGATAACTCAGGCAAGCGCAAATAACGCGTGTTTATAGAGCAGCGACTAGCGTTCAACCCTCTCCGAGACATCCACTGGCCAGGAGTCTGCAAGCTACCGCCCGCTGTTCCGATGCTTCGTAATCGTAGGTGTGCGGGCGCTCTAGAGGGTGAGATAACTCAGGCAAGCGCAAATAACGCGTGTTTATAGAGCAGCGACTAGCGTTCAACCCTCTCCGAGACATCCACTGGCCAGGAGTCTGCAAGCTACCGCCCGCTGTTCCGATGCTTCGTAATCGTAGGTGTGCGGGCGCTCTAGAGGGTGAGATAACTCAGGCAAGCGCAAATAACGCGTGTTTATAGAGCAGCGACTAGCGTTCAACCCTCTCCGAGACATCCACTGGCCAGGAGTCTGCAAGCTACCGCCCGCTGTTCCGATGCTTCGTAATCGTGGGTGTGCGGGCGCTCTAGAGGGTGAGATAACTCAGGCAAGCGCAAATAACGCGTGTTTATAGAGCAGCGACTAGCGTTCAACCCTCTCCGAGACATCCACTGGCCAGGAGTCTGCAAGCTACCGCCCGCTGTTCCGATGCTTCGTAATCGTAGACATGTTGTCTGGGTTCTGACTGCCGCCCCTAATTTTAACTCAACCCCCAAAAGGCGCCAGCATCAGGGGGCAAGGGGGGTGTGCCGGGGACTGGTGGAAAAGAAAAAAAAGACGCTTACCCAAACAACTTCCACCGGTAGAAACCTTGCCTAAAGAAATCAACTGCCTTCGGGTAGGCTAGTCTGACACTAGTTGTCGTCGGGGAAAAAAAAAAAAAAAGTCAAAAGGTGGGGGGGCTAGCGTGAAAAAGGGGGCGGGCGCGGGTGTGGTGGCCGAAAACGCCGGGAAAAGCACCATCCCACCCCTCCCCTCCAATTGCCAGGGCGCACCTGCGAGACGGGCGTGGGGGGGGGGGTGGGGCGAGTGGCCGGGAGGTGAGGAGAGGGGCATCGGGCTTCGCCTCACCTGCGCGGTGCCGACGCATCGCCGCATCCCCGCCCGCCCTCCCCTCTGCAGGGGTAGGCCCCCGTCCAGTCGTCCGACATGACCACCATGGTGTCACTCAGCCGCGAAAGTGACCGCCAACGAACCTTTGCATCGTATGCAGCTTGCTTTGCTTTTCGCCACCGCGGCAGGCTGTTGACCTGCAACAATCCATTCTGCGCTTTCGCTGCAGTCAGTGCCGTCCGGCACGTACTTGGGACCTGGCGGACCCCCCCCCCCTTTATATCAGTACCTGTGAAGCAACGCAGGCGGCCAACACGACGGCCCCCAACGATCCGAATAGGTCCAGACGTCTCAACCATAAACCCCAGTGAAGGAGCAATGATTAAGAAGATTTGAACGCATCTCCAACTCTTACCACTCATCGGTTTCAGGGACTTTTAACCCTCTTTTCAAAGTTCTTTGCATCTTTCCATCACTGTACTTGTTCGCTATCGGCCTCCGGGAACCGTGGCGAGGCTGCTGGTGTTTGGGAGGAAAAACAGCCGGGCTGCGACGAGGGATCTGCCCTACAGGAGGAACAAGTACGGGATGAACGGAACCCCAGGGCTCTGCACGCTGCCCAGCGCACCGAGCCACAGAACCTCACGTGCACCACACGCCGAGCCCGTTGATAATGAGCCATTCATGTTCTGGTTTTTAGCACTAACAATCTTGCGGGTTTGCCCTTCAAGGACAAAACTCAAGCAAATCTGCCGGAACTCCCGTACGGGGGGCTGTCGCTGGGATTGGGAACCTCAGCAAAATTGATGCCGCAACGACAACAAAACCTAGCAAACCCCTGGGATACTTCGGTTGGATGCCTGACTCGTCGAGGGGAGAGCACGGAGTCTGGGGGAGGGTTGAAAGGCAGTTTTTTAGTACTAACAATCTTGCGGGTTGCCCTTCAGCAGGCTAAAAAGACGTAGGCAGCGTGTTCTGGTGGTTGATCAGAATTCCTTACCTGAATATACATGCATGGGCCATCTGATGCACAAAACAGGCTTCCATAGCGCGAGTAAAGTTTAGCCTGGGAATACCTAAAGTTTTTGAAAAATGTGTACACTTCACAAGAACGCCGTCACTGGCAAAACAACTGAGCGGTAAAACACAACAGTAAAAGTCTGCTCAACTTGTAGAACGTGGGGGGCCCAAGACTACACTCCACGAAGGAATGTACTTGGTGTCGGTCACAAACAGTCCCGGACATGGCTAGCCATAACCCATAACGAAAGCGTGCACTAAATATACAACCCGTAACCACATAGCCCTTTCTTGCTCTAAGAGAACCCATTCATGAACGGTCACACGGAGACCCTAAAACCCCGGAATTTCAAGCGAACTTTAACTCTAATAATCTTTTGCAGATGGAAATCGCTGCCCAGCGACTCGGTGACTCCGCAGGGGCTCGCGGCGGCGGGGTTTTTCCACAACCCGACGTCGTCGAGCCCCGACCGGTGCACGTGCTTCGTTTGCGGGATCAGTCTGGTGCAGTGGCAGTGCGACGACGACCCGCTGGCGGAGCACGTGAAGAACGCGCCCCGCTGCCCGTTCGTCCGAGTCGCGTCGAAGTCGGGTGGTTCGGCGTCCGCGGCGCGGGGCATGGCCCCTTCTCAGTCGGCAGCCAGCAGCTACATGCGCGACGCCCACTCCGCCGGCCTCGCCAGGAAGTGGACGTCGAGAGGCGTCGGCGGCCAAGTGCCCAGCCACAGCAGCGGCAGCTTCGCCTTCCACGATCCCCTCTCGACCCTGGTCCAGGACCTCCAGTCCGGCACGCAGCCCCTGCCGCCGATGCTCCGATCTTCCCGAAACACCACCCCCGGTGCAACCTACTACAACCCGAACGCCGCGGCAGACCCGCGAAGGGCTGCGCCCCTCCTTTCCCCGTCGGCCGCATCTCCCCCGGAGCTGCCGCAAGCCGGAGACTCGCCCGGTGACGAGTTGGCGGCGGCCGCCCCGTTTTCGAGCGCGGGCGTCGCGTTCTACAATTGCCTCTTCGCGCCCCTCGTGCTCAAGCGGGAGGACGCCGGGTGGTCCTGCGACAACATCGAGGTTTCTTAGCTTCGTGCGCCAGGGATTGTGCTCGGCCGCCGTCGCATTTCCTTGCACTCGCATGAATGCGTCAAGGCCTCGGAGCTGTGTGCGTTCGTTGCACCGTTCGAGATTGGCCCTGCGACAACATTGAGGGTTCTTAGCTTTGTGTACCAGGGTGTGTGCTCGGCCGCCGTCGCATTTCCTGCACTCGAATGAATGAACCGGAAACGGCGCTGCGGCGCACTGTGTGTCAAGGCCTTGGAGCTGTGTGCGTTCCTTGCACTCAGCCTTCCGCACCGTCCGAGATTGGCCCTGCGACAACATTGAGGGTTCTTAGCTTCGTGTACCAGGGGGTGTGCTCAGTCGCCGTCGCATTCCCTGCACTCGAATGAATGAACCGGAAACGGCGCTGCAGCGCACTGTGTGTCAAGGCCTTGGAGCTGTGTGCGTTCCTTGCACTCAGCCTGCTGAACTGTCCGAAAATGACCCTGCGACAACATCGCGGTTTCTTAGCTTTTGTGCAAGGGAGGGTGCTCAGCCGAATGGACAGGGACTGGTCTTGAGATGGTGTTGACGTTTCTTGACAATGGAAGCCGCACTCAGCGGGATTCTTGGCGTCTGAAGCCGGAGTGGTGCAGTTCTTGCACTCAACCAAAAGAACAAGGACTGACCCCGCGATATGGCAGCCAAAGGGAAAAGGGCACTCAATTGATTGGACGGCAACTGCCCCTGCGGAGTGCAAAAAGGACAAACAGGACCTCGTGCATCCACCATGATTTGTCATATTCGTGACCAGGAGCAGGGTTGCAAATTGAACTGTTGCTTAACACGCATACGGACATGTGACGTTATTCCTGCCTCGGTCTGCGGATCCCCTGTGGTCTATCTGCTCTTCTTTCTGCGCAAAAGGGGAGCTAAAGAGCACGGGATCTCTGCCGGCGAAGCGTCCCAACAGGGCACCCAAATTCAATCCATTGGCGCACATGTAGCTCCCGCAGTGTACCGCAGTTGAACAACAGCCTATCGGCTTCTGTCAAAACCACAGTCTCCGTGTCGACCTCTGCTTCGGTGCTGGGCCCAGCTCTGGTCTTGCCCTTGTGAGAAGCATTATTTTCTTCTCTTGCTAAGTAGCTCAACGCTTACTTGCCTCCTTTTTTTTGTAAGACGTTATAAGCACCTGCTTTGTAAGACGTACTTGAGGAGACTGCCAGTGCGAGATATCAAAGGCATAGTGTGGTACTCATCGGCATGCCGATGTCTCCCCACTATCGCAACAATATTCCAATATCGAAGGTAAACGTGCTGTAGCCCGCACGAAACACAGGTAATCTGGGCGTAAGCGTTCAACAAGAAAGACCCACTTCGTAGTGGTGCTGCTCCCCTTCTAACCTCCTTCGACGTAAGCACAAGGCAAACCCTCGAGTATTCCCCCCCTCCCCCTTTCTGCTTTTCCCAGATTTCTGCTCGCAATAGTTTTCTTCTTGTTTCTTCTTCGCTTTTTTTGCGGGGGAGGGGACTTCATGGGAGCCCCTGAGGACGCTTCTGGCCGGCGCGCTTAAAGGCGAAATCTGGGGGTGTGTTAGCTGCCCGCGTAGGGCTGCTTGTGTTGTAGCCGTGTTGTGCCAGAAGGCTCCTCAATCACTGAAGGGACAGACACGAACACAAACCTTTCGCGACCGTGATTGAGCAGTTGGCACTGTCAATGGCGGGCCTCCATGAGAGTAAAAGGAAAGAAGCGCGAAGCAAGATCCGCCCCGGCTGCTAATACTACACCATTACTATGTCTTCGCAGCATCTGCCGAATTTACACGAAAAGCCTCCAGGCAGAAACCCGTTTTCACACTTCTTCTTCGGTATTGTGGACACACTGCGGGCGAGGACGAATACCGTACAATACAACCGGAGACAACATTGTCTATGGCGACGATCCTTTCCCCCGATTCGCTCGTGCACGTTTAGTAGAAGCAACGCAGCGTAAACAGAGACCGGTTCCCTCCTCGTTTTTCTCGTGCACCGAACTTTGCGTTTCAAGCAGAAACGCGATGTATACCCAAAGCATCCCGTTCTCCCGTTGTTTTGTTTAGTAGGAGCACCGTGGCATTAACAGGGCTCCCTGCCATCCGGAACTGACGTTTTCTCCTCGCTTTGCTCGTGCTTCGAGCTTTACGTTCAACAGAAACACGACACGGCCAGAGACAGCAGAAGTCTGAAATCAGCATGCGGCAGTAGCGTTGCTACGACAACAACCCACACGCGATAGGCCATGAAGCTTGCATGTGCTGCTGGTTTGTCTGCGCCGTGGCTGTTACCTATTGCGTACATGATGAGGACAAGATGAAAACACCCGCGAAAGCAGCGTTGCCAACGCCCAAGAGAAACGCGATGCCTACCTAGTGCTGCTTATCTGGTCTTCGGTAGCCAGTAGGAAACACTGTCTTCTGCAGCAAACAAGTAAAGAGTAAAGAGGAAACGACCCAAAAGAAAGGTAAAAGAAACAGTCTAGAAAGATCGGTGGGCACAAGGGGGTGAAAAGAAAAAGAAGTGCCAAAGAAATAACGCAAAACATGCGAGGAAACCACCCGCGCTACAAAATATTACAAAGAAATCGACCCGGTTCCCGAGTTATCGACGCCGTTCTTTCCCTTCTCGCGTAAGTTTTAAAGTGTGGTCTCAGAATCAGCGTACAGAGGACATGCACGCAAAAGCTTTACACTACTAGCGCTCGCACGAGCTGCCTTCGGCAATTACTACGCTGCTAGTGCTGCCGTCGGTATCCGACAGTTTCAAGGTAGAGACATTGGTCCAGTCCTGATAGACCGTGATAGTTTGGGTTAGTTTCAGCTTAGTGTGAGTTTGATCAAAGTAACATAAGGCAGCCCTTACAAAGACCAGCCACATTCAACGCCGCGTGGGTGCGGGCTTTTTTTGATATTAACCCCTTTACCGACCGGGCACCCTTGACTTTTTCCGGGGTTTTGGGTCTAAATCCTGGTCATGTCAGATCGGCGCCTTGCCGACTCCTCGAGGGGGAAGCGGGATATCCGAGGTTCAAGGGCGGGAATAAAGAGATACGCCACATATATTTTCATTTCCGCCCTTGAAAGCTGTTTTCGACACACCTGTCCCAACTTTTCGGCATATCTAAGAAATGGGCTAATTAACGACCCCTCTGCAGGTCGCTGGTCGGTAAGGGGTTAATCATCACGTTTCAAACCCCCGATTGCGCGTAACCTGGAAGCACCCAGAGGGTGTCCGTGGTACAAAGGTGCAGTCAGGCAATCAGCTCGCATCGGGGAGGTGACGCCACCTGGACAAGGTGTCCTGCTGCCCCCCTAGTTTGGGTTAGTTTGATGTTAGAATGCAGAATATCTGTGCATTAGCCACTGGGTGACTACCTCTTCGATCGTACCATGTCGTGCATCTGGGTTAGTTTCGGTTAGTTTGATGTTAGAATGCAGAATATCTGTGCATTAGCCACTGGGTGACTACCTCTTCGATCGTACCATGTCGTGCTTCTGGGTTAGTTTGGATTAGAATGCCAAGACTCTGATCTGCATCGCCGGTGTCACGGTTATCTCTTCGCACGTGATGTGTCACGCTTTCGCCGTCTTGGTCGTCGTGCTCAGGCGCGCGCTTCTCCTTCGACTGCTCGTCCAGGTTATCGGTTGCACGTCGATAGTTGCTTCCTGACAGCGCTTGGGCGATGCCGTGTTGTCTTCTGTGGAGTTGCCGAGGTTGATCGTCGCTTCTTTGTCTTCGCTCTCGTGACCGGCTTCTGCACTTCACCCTCAGCTGTTTTCGGAAGTACCAGCACCACCGAAGAAAACAGCCCCAGACGGGTTTATGCAGCTCGAAGAAATAGGGACAACCCTGATAAACCGTGGTAGACCGTGACTCGCTGTGATAAACAGCGGCAGGCAACTTTGATGCAGTTTCAGGAGATAGGGAGTGGACCGGCTTGTTTGCATGTGGTATAAGGCGACCAGTTGGGATTTTATCCATCATTGGGCCACCCCTTCCATTGAGAAATGCAATGAGAAACATGCGTTGCAGAGACACTGTGCAAACTGTCTGAGCCTGCCTCAGGCACTTCTGCTGCTGCAGGAGGATTATGTAATAACGAAATCCTCTGCCTGAGGTCGAAAGGTAGACAGAATACCTCTCGAGGAGCCGCCCCGGATCTAGCCTTACACACACCCTCTCTCACTCTCTCTGTGTCTCTGACTCTCTTCACCACAAACATCGCAAACAGGAAAACACAAGGGGGTACGCGCAAACGGGCTGCCACGGAAGTGAAGCAGGCCCAGCTTCTGTGCGTCAAATCGCAAGAAGCCCGAAACAAAGGAGTCACAGCCGCAAACCAGCTGTGTTGAGGAGTCACCGGGAAGGGGGAGGAAAAGACCGGTGGTATTGGCAAATAATCAGACCCCTCCGCCCTTTTTTTTTCTTCCGCGTTTCCGAGAGAGAATCCCTGCCTTCCCCCGGGTTGGGCTGGTCTGAAACTCGCTGATGGTCAAGGAAAAGGCCATCCTTCATTAAAAAAAAAGAATCCGCCAATCCAAACAACTTCCGCCGGTAGAGTAATCCTGCCAAAATAAATCAACTGCCTTCGGGTAGGCTAGTCACACTAGTTGTCGTCGGGGAAAAACAAACCAATCTGTACGCCCATTTGGGCTCGTCGGAAAAAACAAAAGGAAGGCCAACAAGAGGGGTCGAACGACACCCGACTGCACATCAACCTCGGTTGATTGTCGGCAACGCACAAAAGGTTCGGAAACAAGACCTCCACCCGGCGGCGGCGGGAAAAAACTAGCGGCCCGAGTCCACTTCGTCTGCCGCGAAAGCGAAAGCCCATCGAAGGAAGAAAAAAGGCGAGTCCGATTTTGTCGCGGCCGCCACCAAAACCCGGAGAAACCCGGAGGCCGCTTTTCATCGCACGCGCGAAGAAGTGTCAGCACCCCTCAACGACTCCCAGCTGCGGAGGGTTTTCTGCTTTTCTTTCCCGTTTTTGTTTTTGGTTGACGGAAGCCGGGGGCCCGCCGTCGTGTGTTGGTCTGACCTTTTTGGCGTTTGGAGATAGAGTCGTCGCAGCGATGATGAAGCGCGGGGCGTTGCGGTTGCTGGGACTGGGGCTGCTGGCGGGCGGCGTTGGAGGAGCTGACCATAAGCTGTGGGAGCTGGGAGCTGACGTGAACGACAACCCGATCACGGTTTTCACGATGTTCACGTTCACGGTGATGCTGTCGATCGTCATCGAGACGATCAAGCATACGACGGAGCACCACACGCACGACCCTCATCGCAAGCTGGCACTGGGAGCCGTGTATTCCGAGCTCATGATGATCGGCGTCGTGTCCTTCCTCCTCATCCTCGCTGCCGAGGTCGGCCTTACGGACCTCACCATTAGAAAGCCAGGATGTACTTCCGATAACAGCGCTTCCGGTTCTGGCTCAACGGCTGCAACGCACACGCGGTTTGGTGTCATTCTCGGTGACGGGCACTCCGGTAGCGGGTCATCCGACCCTTGCGTGCTTTCGTTCGACGTTTTGATGTTCGAATACGCGCACTTGGTGCTATTCTTCATGGGCATCACATACGCCATCTTCATCCAGTTCGCCTTCTGGCAGCGCAACCGTCTGTGCCGCGACTTGACCGAGATCCAAAAGCAGCCCCTCACCGACGTGTGCAGCCCGGAGTTCAAAGTTCCGAGTCTGATAGGAATCATGGGCTTCGGCGACCGCTCGAGTTGGATCGTGACGCTGCTGTGCCTGCGGGCCGGCATGATCATCAACCTCCAGGATCGCATAACCGAGGTCTGCAGCGAAGATGAGCTGCAACTCGAAGTCCGGCTCGCCCTCATGAAAGGTCCGCCTGCCTCCTTGTTGTTTTGTTGCGTCGTATGAGTTCCAGCACCTTCTCTATTGTATCAAAGTCAGGAGGAAGCCGGTCACATCAGGGTAGTGGGGCGACCGGATACTCCCCGGAGAGGGGTTCCCTGCACTCTAACTCCAAATGAAAGCGAGAATTTGGGGTAGGCCCTGTTTATTAGATTCACGGTTATACGAAGCTAGCGCGCAAGGTTTGCCTAATCTCGCACCTACTTTACGATACCATAGATGCTCTATTCTTACTCTCTCTCGCTCTCTCTCAGGCTTTCCTCTGCTCAGTGCGAATTCTTCTCTCACCGATACTAGATCGCTGGCAAGAGTCAGGCTATCCAGCTGACTAAAAGTGAAACAAATTTGACAAGTCTGACTAGCGTCCGATCGCAACCACAGAACCCAAAAGCAGCGTGTAGGCAGAAACCCAAAGACCGACTAATGAGAGTGACAAGTTGGCTTATACTTTCTTCGACGTCCCCCCACTTTAGGCCATGAACTTTAACACACACTCTCTCGCACACACCCAGCAAGCTTGCTGAGCGCCTTTCGGCGTCAAGTTGAAATCCTACCTACGGTTCTGAGCGAACTTATGTCACTCGCCAAAAGCGAGGATGGAGGGGTAGAGCAAAAACTGACAAAATACAGACCCCACCTTTTGCCCCCCTTTTGTACTCCACACGCACACACACACACACAGGGGCGTGGACACACTCTCGCTAAGGGCGTTACAACGAGTCCGCAACACACACACACACACACGCACACACAGGGGTAGCAGTCGTCAGGATTGCAGAAAGCTTGGCGACAAGTGATTCGCGCCACTTCCCCGTGCGAGCGAGTCTCGGAACAGGACCCAAAACTGTGACCCTGCCGACCATGACGGGTGCTTGTACCAGGAGTTTGGAACAGCTAGTCAGGCCAAGCTCATTGTACAGAGAGAGCTTGCCACATCCTCGGGTGAGATGTGCCGTACTCAGCTGTTGCACGGGGCCGAAAACCCCGTGCAGCTAACGCCGCAAGATGAAAAGTGAAGTCTTGAGCCGAGTGCCGGATGAAGAAGCTGACGGCCTCCCACGCTCTATCCGTCCCCCGAGAAACTGACAAGTGGCTTAAACTTCGATTCAGACGTCAACCACTCAAAGCCCTGAACTTAAAGCACACCCACACACACAATGCGCGTGGTCGTACTCCCGTGAAGGAAGGCAACACGTGAAAACGGGTCCATACGCACTCACAACCATACCCGCGAGCAGCCGGCAAGACCTTCAGCCGTAACGTAATGTAGCTGAAACCCTGGGCTATATATACTCCGGTGTTACCCATCATTGAATTCCTCACACAACGATACAGGAGGACCACCGCCGCGGGGACGTGCCCCGTCGAAAGACGCGCTGCACTATTTTGACATCGCGAAGCTGTCGAACATCGCTGTGGCCGACGTGCTGGTCGAGCTGCTGCACGTGCCGGCGGTGGTGTGGGTCGCCGTGATCGTAATGTCAGCCGTGAACCTGATCCACCTAGCCGGCGTCTCGCTCAGCGTGACGGTGCTGATCTTCGCCTTCTTTGGCCCGGCCGTCGCGCTCTTCCTCCTGATGCGCATGGCCACGCAGCTGCAGCAAATCGTCAAGAACATCGCGGGACACCCCGATCTGAACCGATACCCGTTCATCTACGCGACAGGACGCAACGGCGAAGCCGGTCCGGTGCCGCCGATTGGCACCAAGATTCACATCAACTCTATACTGGCAGCCCCAGGCTTGCACTGGAGCCAGGGTGGCGACGATGCGTGGAGCAGCTTGACCGGTTGCTGCGACGATGACCACCCGCTGAACTTCTTGGACATGAACGACCCCGGGTCCCTCGAAATCCAGATCCAGGTCATCATCTTCGCGACGTGCTTCTTCGTCGGCCAGATCACGATGCTCAGCACGCTGATCTTCGAAGAGCTCGGGATCTTTGCCCTCTTCGTCTGCTGGGTATTACCGTGGCTTCCGCTCATTTGGTTCATCCCCCGGTGCCTTGTGCTGTACGTGTTCACCCACCGCACGAAGGACGCGAAAAGAGAGTGGCTGGTCGAATCCGTGTGCCTGCTGACCTCCGCGCAGAACAGAAAGCACTTGAAGCACCTGAAAGACGAGGACAAGGAGGAGTACCTCGAAGTGCTCCTCGAACTCAGCGAGTTCCCGAACACTCAGCCGAAGGAAGACGAAAACCCGACGATGAGCGACCTAGGTGAGCTGTCGGAGACGCGGAACGAGGGCGACGAAAAGTCCGACTGGCAGGTCCCCGCGTACTCGCAGGCCCAGGGCCCGTGGGGCAGCCCGTCGTCGAGTCCGACGATGTCGTTTTCGCCGGCGTTTCCGAAGCAGGGCCAGCCGCTGGGGTCGAGCGCCAGCAGGAGCGCGTCCCCCGTGCTCTTCCAGCCGCCCCGCCCCCGGAATAGCCGGCGGACGTCTAAACAGCTGGGACCCCTCGTCGTGGACATGGCCAACGGCGTCTACGTCGAAGCCGACGCCACCACGTCGCCTACCACCGAGTACAGCGCGGTGCCGATGTACCCAGGCAACGGCAGCATGTCCAGCAGATCGCAGCGCCCGGGGCCCGAAGGCCCCGGCCTCGGCGGGAGCGCCGCGGGGCTGCCGAACTGGAAGCCGTCGAACCGCAGCTTCCGCCGGCACTCCGGCAGCAGCGAGCAGCAGCGGGAGCCCGCCCCGGCCGAGTACAGGGACCGGCCCGTCCGGTACCGCGCGCCCGCCGCCGCCGCCGGCGGCGGCTCGCACTCCGGGTCGCCGAGGGGTGGGTCCCGGCGCGGCAGCCTCGGCGACGGGTTGATCCTCAACGGAGGCGAGTACCCGTCGTCCCCCCAGCGGTACGCCCCGGGGCCCCTGCCGCCGGGGGCGAACATCCACTCGTTGTCGAGCATGTCCGAGACGGGGACAGAAGATGATCCGTACTACAAGGCAGCGCTGGACAGGGCGTGAGAACACATGCTTCGCCAACACACCCACGTTCCCTGCTTGGGGGGGAACTAACGTCTGTAGAGTCGACGCAGAGTAGTTGATTCCTGTCACTTTGCCAAGCCGTCAGCGAAGTGCTATTGCTTGTCAACAGGCGATGACTCGTCGTAGAATCGCACCCCCCGTGTATCGACAAAGCAGCGACCGAACCGCAGCAGCGAGCAACGGGAGAGTACAGGGACCGACGCGTCCGGTACCGCGCGCCCGGGGACATAAGATGATCCGTACTACAAGGCAGCGCTGGACAGCGTGAGAACACATGCTTCGCCAACACACCCACGTTCCCTGCTTGGGGTGAACCAACGGCTGCGCCCAACGGCGTAGGCAGAGTCGACGCAGAGTAGTTGATCCCTGTCACCTGCAATCCTGCCTGGCTGACAGCGAAGTGCTATTGCTCGTCAGCAGGCGATGGCTCGTCGCAGAATCGCACCTCGTGTATCGACTAAGCAACGACGAAAGCGCAGCGACGTTCGCATGCCTTAAACTGGCTTGTGGAGACCTCTTGGAGGCAATCGTGGGTTGCAACGCGCGGAGAGTCGCGCGCTGGTAGTTGCTACGCAGAGAGGGGCCCTGCGATTCTCAGCGGACACCCGGCGTCGGGTGTAAAAGGCCCCTGAGGCTTTGCAGGCCGGTTGGCGCAGGTCAAGGTACTGGGGCGGCCGCCCTACAAGCATTCGGTTGCCTTGCCGGGCCAGGTAAAGCGCGTTGGTCGCTGCTTTTTTGTTTTGGGTCACTGCAGCTTCACTGCGGCTTCTCAGACTCTGTCCGGTTGATCTGCAACGAAATGCAGCGGCTCTTGGTAGGCGACGCTCAGCGGCACCCTGCTGCTGCGTCCGGGTCGTTGCACTTCTTCTGCAGGCTCTCTGCGGGTTCCCCGGGCTTTGTCCGGGCAAGAGACGCAGTTGCTGAAAGTCGGAGACGACGAGTCACCGAGGGGGGGACACACCTGGGTCGTAGTCCACTGCTGTAAACGATGCCGTCTTAGGATCGAGGGAAGTCATTTTGGCTCCCACGGCACTCCCCGAACGAGAAATCAAAGATTATGGGTTCAGGGGGGAGTACATTCGCAAGGCTGAAACTTAAAGGAATTGACGGAATGACACCACCAGGCGTGGAGTATGCGGCTTAATTTGACTCAACACGGGGAATTTTACTAGGTCAGGACGATCTCAAGGATTGACAGATTGAGAGCTCTTTCTCGATGAATTGTGTGGTGGTGCATGGCCGCTCCTGGTTGGTGGAGTGATTTGTCAGGTTGATTCCGTTAACGAACGAGATCTCGACCCTTAAATAGGTGGGCGTGTCGTTGTAGGGGGTGTCTTTTGGCATCGGCGGCTTGCTGCTTACCCGAGACGCGCACTACTTCTTAAGGGGACTGCGCGCGACTGGGGGGTGCAGAAAAACGGCTGCGACCACACCTCACACACGGTCCTGGCGATGGTGGTCATGTTTTCTCCTTCGAGTCGGCGACTGGGCGTTGAGTCTCCTTTCAACCGCCCCCTTTTCCCTTCGACAAGTCCTGGGTTGGGCATCCCTGGGTAGACGAGCCTCAGGTCGGGAACGAACCCAAAGGTTCCCGAAAGCGTCAGGTAACACTGCGCTCGAAATGCTATCTGCGCCTGATCGACAAGTCCTGGATTTGGCTTCGCTGGTTAGGCAGCGAGCTTGGAACGAACCCAAAGGTTCCCGAGAACGTCAGGTAACACTGCGCTCGACATGCTACCTGCGCCTGATCGACAAGTCCTGGATTTGGCTTCGCTGGTTAGGCAGCGAGCTTGGAACGAACCCAAAGGTTCCCGAAAACGTCCTGGGTTTGGCTTCCCTGGTTAGGCAGCGAGCTTCAGGTCGGGAACGAACCCAAAGGTTCCCGAGAACGTCCTGGGTTTGGCTTCCCTGGTTAGGCAGCGAGCTTCAGGTCGGGAACGAACCCAAAGGTTCCCGAGAACGTCCGAGGTGTGCTCGAAAATGCTACCTGCGGCGAACCTGCCAAACTGCACGTGCCTGATCACCAAGCAGTTTTTGAAACTAAACATGCGATGCTGGAGCAGGGACAAGAAACTCGCTGTGCCGGAAAAAGACCCTCGTTGCTGCTAAACCACCCCGAACTCAAATCCTGAAAGTGGTTTCAGGCATTTGACCACGATCAGAGGATCCAACTCGGCGGTTCAGTTTCTTCCCACATACATATTGCATGTGACTGAAACGACAACAATGAAAGCGAAGAACGATCGAGTTTTGCTTGAAAAATAATAATAATCAAACAACTTCCGGATTGCAGAGGACCAGCCTTTTGCCATCGAAATAATTATGTCAACACCCCCCTGGAGTGTGGGCTTGTCTGACACGTGCTGTGAGCCCGTAAGGGCTTTTTTGACAACGAGAGAACGCAAGCAGAAACAATGGGGCGAGAAGCCTCACCAACCAGCGGCAGGGTTTCTCCGCAGTGAATAGAAGAAAGAGAAGCTTCTTCAGTGTCTTGTCACAGGGGGCCGAACTGCACCGCAGTCTTTGCACCAGGTCTCTTCACATGCGCTTCCCTTGTGCGTGCCATTTTAATCGATGTCCCTCTTATTTCCACTCCCTCACCGCTGTCCTGGCTGCAGACACTTTGGTTCCGTGCTCCACCTTACGTCTGTGGCGTAATGGATATGCAGACAGGACGAGTGCGGGGTTGAGCATATACCCATCCCCGTTTTGGGGGCACGTTCTTGCAAAGCCCCCCTTCCCCCGTTTTTCTCTTTGCAATCGTGCCTGGCACAATCGTCGTCGTTGACCGGCCTCATTATACACGACCCGTCAGTGTGGCCCACGCCGACGTCCACGGCGTCCGCACCGTCCACAGCCATGCAGTCTCTGCCTGTGTGAATGGGAAACTCGCACTTGTGGCAGACCATAGCGGCGCACAGTTCATTCTGCTGGTTGGAAAACACGGCGGCTGCGCCTTTACAACCGAAACACAACCACAGGTGGAGTCGAGTAAAACGAAAATTATATTCGCCGAGAGTCTCAGGGACCGTTTAAAAAAAAAAAGAAAACTTTAAACCCCCGGAGTTTCAAGCGAACTTTCACTCTAAAAACCCCGGGGTCTCACGCGAGCTTTCACTCTGAAGGAGATGCGAAGTGAGCACCAGCTCAAGCATGCTGAAAGGCAAACGACCGACCAAGCTAAACCCTTTTTTTTTCCCAACACCGGCTTTTTTCTTCAACCCTCAAAATGCTTCAAAAGTCTCAGGGAAGTAGACTTTGGCGGACACTTTCCGGCATCGCGGAGACCCTCCCTCCCCCCATGTCGGACGCTGTCCGCCAAAGGCGCGTCTCCTTAGAAAACTAAATTGAAGGGGTCCGCCGGTGGAAGAAGGCGACGCGGGAACAGTGAAGTCTGCAGCCTGCTGGTCACAACTACACTGTTCCATCCGAGAGCACCACACGGGTTTGTTTTCCATTTCAACGCGGTTATCGCCGTATTCGAATGCCCATCCCCCCCTTCAACAATAAACTACGATCCCTCTTCAGGAAGGGGACACTGTACGGGTCCGGCTGGCATCATTTCATCATCAGTTGGCGGGATACACCGCTAAAATACTCGAGGGGCTGCCTTGTGCCATTTTGCGACGACGGAGGCTAGAGGGGGGAGAGACAATACAACTGCAAAGTGATCCTTGTTTGTTGAACGCCCAACGCACGCAATTACCCGCCATTTGGAGTCACCGGCGGCATGCTGATGATTTGAGGTTTCACAACTGGCAGCCTCCTCAAGTATTTTTTCCTACAAACCAGGTGCATGCACAAAAACCTAATACGATTCGACGACGATCACTCGGAGACCTAAACCCCCGGATTCTCAAACGGACTTTCACTCCAAACCCTACCCACCCGAGATGGTGAGATGAGCCAATTCACCTACCCTCCCTTCGGCCTGAGCTCGATTATGCAAATTATCGCCACAGATTCTTTGCATTCTAACCTTAAGATATTCAACGGCGATTTCACTCGATTACACTCGGTTCTCGCTCGAAGAGGCGAAAGCATGACACATTACGTGCGAAGAGATAACCGCGCCGCCGGCGATGCAGATTATCGCCACAGATTCTTTGCATTCTAACCCAAACTACGAAACTCGATTACGTTCTTATAAGGCTCGACAACGTTCGATCGGGCAGGGGGTGAAGTGGCTCACGAGACGAGGGGAATCCTTTCGATCCATCAAAGGACTATTCCCGATACATAGCGCGCGCGCAGTAGACAAGAGGCGTTGTAAGCGATCATTCTGGCTCCGATCCTTAGCTTGTGTCACCAAATCCCCCAATGTCCGCACACGCCGCGGTGGCAAAATCGCAGTGACCCCTTTTTCCGGAGCCACGCAGTGCAGTCATCGACCCGTCGAATTGACAACAAAAACAGAAGAAGCAAAAATCGGACAACATGTGGACGTAGCGCTGAGAACGAGCAAGCAACCTAATACTTTGAGTTTCAATCAAACGAACGCCGTCACAGGCAACCGACTGAGCCAGCAAAACCAGGGTTTATTCTAGAAAGGTCCACCACCCCTCAAGGAAAAATGAGGGTCTACTCATGCAACTCTGGAGTTTGACCAAGACTGCATGGAAAAAAGAATTCTTTGGCCAGTGAATAGAGCCGGACCCCTCAAAACTGAAAATCCAGAATCCTAGAATAATCCTGGAACCTCCTCCAAAAAAGCTATCGCACTTGTGAATTGACGGCGGCGTGCCCACGTTGATTCAACCGGGTGCAATAAAGAAGCCGGCTGGCATACGGAAAGAGTGTGGAAAAGGTGGGAGAACGAAGACGGAGAAACAAGCGCAGCTACGGGTGGTGCTGCCTGCGTATATACGTCGAGAAGACTGCCGGAGTGGCGCGAATTCAACGAGGAACTCGCAGAGCAACTGCGCGCTCACACCGCAGTCCTGTCTGCAGACACTCAGGTTCCGCGCTGATGATTTAAAGGACCGAAACACGGCGCAGACGGGACCAGTGCGGTGTTGAGCACATACCATTTTCAAGCACGTTCTTGCAACCCCTCCCTTTACGACTACAAAGCACGTCTTGTTTGTCGACGGCTTAACGCCCGGCACGAACAAGACGTGTTTCGTGTGGACTACAGGCATGCCCCATAGCAGGGCTGCATCCCTCGTCTTCGTGGCCGTGTTATGCGGAAGGCGCCCTCGGAATTCTGGTCAACCTTAACAAACCCCTGCTCAACATGCATGCGCGTGGGGGGCCCAAGGCTAAATTCAAAGCGAATTTCTTCTTGGTGTCGGTCGCAACACTTACAAAGATGGCTAGCCGTAGTTAAAGTGTATAAGCATACCTACTACCCTCATACCACCCGCCTCACAGCCTCAATGGTCAACCGGAGACCCTAGAACACCGAACCTCTAAACCACAATAAACGCTAAAAGAAACACCGTACCAATCTTCGGCATTCGTGCCGTGTCTCCCCGCTAGCCTCCAATGGTAGGCGGATTTAGACCAAGGTCATCCTCCTGAGAGGCTTCCCGGGCATTTTTTCTCCCTCTGAGACTGTGCAATTCTTGTTTTCCAAAAGAAGGTGCTCATAACAGTCAATCTTCTTCCTGGCGAGCGCTCAAATATGATCTACCTATCGCAGCGAATACAGTTCATATATCGGGTTCGCGCGGAGCCCGCTGTGGGTTGGAAGGGGTTGAGTCCGGGGGCGCTGATTCTTCCATAAATCGAACGGTCGCCAGGAGAATGACTGATGTACAAAAGAAAAGCACTACTCCATGCACGCCAAAAGACGTTTCCGCTGTAATGCTGAAGAAGGATGAAGGGCTTCCGGTGAAGCCTCCCGGCCACACACTTTGCACGAGTGCTTCTGGGACTCCTCCCGTCAGCCAACTGACGCTCGGCCCTACCACCTTCAACAAGGTCGTGCGCTGCTTCATGTTCCAAACGTTTGCGCACACTGAGAAATCTTCCCCTTTTTCTTTTTCTTTCTGTTTTTGCATCTTCTTCGAAGAAGACCGGATGCTAGCATCAAACGTGCAGGAGAGAGGCAACGTTTCGCCAACACATTAAACTGAATTTTCCCCCCTCCTGGGCCGAATGGTTCGAGCCGCTTTATTAATGCTTCAGCACGATACTTTTGACCGGCTGCTCTGTGCGTGCAGATACAGCGGTCCAAACTGCGTTCAGAGGGCCTTTTTAAGGGTACGGGGTTCTGGGAACCAGAGGGTACGTTTTTTTAGCCACATGCAATGTGTGAGGAAACTGAACCGCCCAAGTAGGACCTTCTGATCATGATCATTTGCCAAAATTGCCACCTGCAACCACGTCCAGGATTTGGGCTCAGGGTAGTGCGGTCAACGAAAACTCTAGTTTCCCTTTCTACTTTCTCCTACTCGCGGTGTACGGTTTTTGTTTTTACCAAACATGAAATGTTGGAGGTCCTCAGGAAATGAGTAGCTCGTCACCGCAAACCGTGGCGTTTTCACTTGCATCCTGAATCCTGCTTTACGTAAAAACGATCAGGCACTGCGTTCAACGAAACAACCCAATCTTCCCAGTATCATCATCATTAGTTTTGTATCAGCCGCGGTTGTGCGAGTGACGAGCTCTTATTTTAGAGTTATAGTTCGCTTAAAACTTGTTACTAAACATGCAACTTGTTGGATTGGTTGTTGCTCTTGACAAATTGCATTTGTTAGGCACAAAAAAAAAAAAGAACGCACCCTCTGGGACCGACCGCTTCAACGCGAACCCCCTAAAAGTTAGGTAATTTTAGTTTGAAGGGTACGCGAGCACTGTGCACCTCCCAAAAAGGCCCCGAAGTCGTTCTTTGTTGCGCACGCGTGTAGTTCCTATTTGATAGGCAAAACACGATACGCTGCCAACTGTCTCCTTTTTCATACCGTGTTCGGAAAAGATATTGGACCGGAACCTGTTTGGGACTTTTCGGGGGTTTGAAAAACATTTGGACTGTTTCCCGGTCCAACATCTTTCCGAACACGGGAACGACAAACGCGTTTGTTTACCAAAGACGGCAACACAAACAAGAAAGAACGCCTCCGCTCAGCAAATGGCAGAGCCATGCAGCGGATCAGCAGCTACCCTAACGCAGCAACCTTAGACATCGAGCATCAAATAAAAGAGCACCGCCAGGCAACTGACTGAGCGACTCTCGCCGGAAACACAAAACGCGAACTTTAACTCTAAAAAGAGCGGTTCGGCAGGGACCCATCAAGACCTACAAACCGCCCCTGGGTGACTAGTTGGACAGTCGTCGGAGGGGAATAATCCCACCAGAACAGATGTATGATGCACGGTGCTCAAGCACTGGGTGGGAAGTTAAAATGTGTGGTCCATATTGCGGGTCTGGCACAGCCGCAAACCCACGTGTGAAAAAAATCTGGTGTGGTCACCTCTCTTGGCCACTGTGGATTTCACACAGGATTCGCGGGTGTGTACCCACACTCGACACTTTGACCGCACAGTTAACTCCCCCCCATTTGCGGGTGTAGCACAGTTAACACACCCACCCGGTGCTGGAGTGTTCCGTGTGAGGGCCCGAGGGTACGGTTTGCGGTTGGTAGGCGAAGCCACAACGCCAGCAGAGGTACTCTGCCGTGCATTATCATCACGTTGCGTATAAAAGGATAGTCCTCCGATAGGCTTGGCAAAGCGGGTGCTCAATATTCTACCCAAAAACTGGCACGCTCCTCCCTCCCCGATAAAACATTAGCCTAAAGATTTCCCCCTCCAATGTTTCCATCGCCGTCGGACGAAACATTGGTAGCGAGGCGACCGGGAATCTCCTCGGAGAGGTGGTCCCTGCATGCTAACTCGCCTTTCTCTCTCTCTCTCTTTACCAACCTGTTGCATGCGCCAATTCACCAGCCCCCCTGAAAGCGAACTGAGCTCGAAGACGCGGTGATTGCACTCGATTACGCTCTACAAAACTCGTGCAAACGATGCAGATTATTTGCACTCTAACCTAAACTGCGAAACTCGATTACGTTCTACAAGGCTGGATGCGGGCGACTTCACATTCGTATCACTGACACCCTCTGGGTGCTTCCAGGGAACGCGCAATCGGGGGTTTGGAACATGATGGTTGATTAATATCTAAAGCCCGCACCCACGCGGCGTTGACTGTGGCTGGTCTTTGAAAGGTGGTCAATTTGATCAAACTCACACTAAGCTGAAAAACTGCAAGGCTCGACAACGTTCGATCGGGCACGGCGGGTGAATTGGCTCGTGTTGGTATTCGCTCGCGTGAGACTGGCCGCTGCGTCCGCACCAGTTCCGGGAGCGCCTGCTGGCGCTGCCGCTGGTGGCGGCACTCCATCAAACCGTAGCAGACAACCCAAGAATGACGACGAAGCCCCCGAAAAATACTCGAGGGGCTGCCTTGTGCTTACTTCGAAGGAGACTAGAGGGAAGAAACAATACAACTACAAAGTGGGTCTTTTTCATTGAACGCTTACGCCCGCCGCTGAACCCAGATTCACCTGTGTCCCGTGTGGGCTACGGCATTTCCTCCTTTGATCTTTTGCAGCTGGCAGTCTCCTCAAGTATTTCCTGCAAAGCAGGTGCTTATGCAAAAAAAAAGAAGCAGACTTTGCACTTAAAAGTCACACCAACCGGCAGGCGAGACCCGGACCGTTCACGAACGAGGGGTACCGGGTTTCGCGCCAGTTGGCAACGGTCGGGGGCGGACAAAAACCTTGGAGGACCTTTTGCGACAATGACACCCGGAGACTTCAAAACCCCCGAATCTATAAGCGAACTTACACTTTAAAAATAAACGGAAACGTATACGTACGGGCGGCGGGACCTTGGGGAATGCATTTATTTGACAGCCCCCGTTCCGCCAATTCGAATGAATGTTGGGACCCTTTCCAATGAAGAAGGTCTTGAACACGTTGCGCTCGACCCGTTGCTGTGACGCACATCAGAACATGGCCAGCGACTGGCTGAAGTAGTTTCTAGGGGCGAATGTTTCAGGAGCTTAACCGTTAGGTTGCGTTCACGACGCCAGAACGACAGACCGGCACCGCAGTGCCATGCTGTAGGGGCCCACCGAATGACGAGGGACGTGAACGAAAAAAAGTAAACTGGCACTCGAGTTGCAAAACGCCTGGAGAAGCAAACGTTGCTTCAGAGACAAAAACGCATGCTCCTCCCGCGGTTAAATAACCTGGCCTCAGTGGTGCAAGCACCAAGCGCTCTTCAAACCCAAGGAACATGTTCCCCCCGTTGAGACCTGCCGGCCCTAAAACGGCACAGGACTGGTCCTCCATTGACAAACGCCTTGCTTAAGCTCGGCACCCGGTTGCTTTGGCAACCTGTCGCTTTTGTGACGCCACAAACTTCGTTTCCCGAGACGTTACCATACGGCCCAACCCCCGAACACCAAGAGAGGTACAGTTTGGAAGGGACTGCATGTCAAAGCAGGAAAAGGCATATGGAAACGCTCAGAACCGATAAAGAACAAAAAAGGTCGTAACCCAACACAGGACGAGAAGGAAGGAGCAGCACCACCAGAACCGAGAAAGAACAAAAAAAGAAGAATACTACGCACCAAACCCACCACCCTCCCCAACCCGGGCTTCCTTTTTACCCCTGCAAACCCGTGAATAGGTGCTACGGGAGTATCTGGCAACCGCTGCTTAACACAGTGCATGCTAATCCATGTGGTTCATGTACTTAAAAGAACTCAATGCTTAACAGTGCTCACGTGGGCGGTGTCTTCGGACAGCACCTCGTGATGTTCGCATCACAAAACAAAGAAGGCAGTGAAATGGTCGTTACCTGGTCGGGTTTCGCTCGCGACCGTTTCCTGAACAATCCTTCACTAAATCCGCGGTTAAAGAACCTGGCCTCAGTGGTGCAAGCACCACGCGCTCTTCAAACCCAAGAAACATTCTCCCCCATCAAAATCCCGTATACCCGGAGACTCAAGTATCCCGGGTTCTCAAGCGAACTTTAACTCTTAAAAAAAATGCAAACGCCGTCGTAGGCAACTGCAAAAGCGAGTTTCGCCGGAAACGCAAAAACAAAAGAACCGGTGCTTGGGTTGGCAGCGTTGCCACACCACCACACAAAAGGCAACCCAGAGATGCACGGCGAAAAGCCAAGTGTGCTCCTTCGCTGCTGAGCACGACTCCATGACGTACGAGTGAGTGAGCAGTTCATATGGTTATGCAGCAACCCAGTGTGTATTCTACGAAGCTGGAGCTATAATTTCGTAGCGACAATGCATTGTAAACTCGAAAAGAGAAACGCTGGCAGCGCGGTTGCGAGGATATTAGCTTCATCGACTATGTTTGCTCACTACTAGGCGTACTTCCCCCGACGTACGAACAAACTCCAGCGTCTTCATTCCGCGTTCATCGTAAAACAAAATTCCAAGGGGCAAGGTATGGGTCTGCCCCTCTCAGATGAGGTCGTCAGGGGAACCTCCAACCACCAGCCAATAAGATCTCGAAGCGAACTTGCACTCCAATATGGAAGCCGCGCCATTTCTTGCACACGCGCCTGCATTGGTTGGTTAAACTCGAGGAGACCGCCAGTTTCGAGATCAAAGGTGCGGCCCGTGCGCGAAACACACCAGCATAATCTGGGCTTAGTCAGGGCGTAAGCGTGCTACACAGCCTGCCCCTATTTCCTAGAAGTGCATCGAACTGCCTGCAGCTGTCTGTCGCAGTGAACGCGACAATCAGGACGAGCGGAAGAGGCGAAAGCATGTTCCATCACGTGCGAAGAGAAACCCCCTCTGCTTCCCCTCCCCCACCATTTGACTCCCGGCCCCACCGTCAGTCAACCGGAGACTCTCCATACCGGTCCTATAAATCTCAAAAAATACTCTCAACCCCCACCTGGCCGACCACTGCCCTGCCCATGGGCGACCACTGTAAAACCGGTGATCGACCAGTGGCTGTGCAGATGCCGAACGGTAGAGATCCCACTTCGAAGGGGGGAGAGGATACGCGTATGTCCATTTAATGCATCCCCTTCCTGCTGGCTTCCGTCTACTATCCTAGCTGGGTCGCGCCGCACGCCCCCTCCGCCTCTCTTATGAAGTGCGTGCGGGGAGACACGAAGAACGAAAAAAAAAAAAAAAAAAAAGAACGAACAAATCAAACGAAAGGTGCCACGTTTGCTTTCCTTGGTTTCTGGTTCGAAAACCCCCAGTTTTTTTTTTCCCGCAAGAAAAGACTGGATGCCTCCTTACAAAAAAGAACACATTTGCACCGCAAGGCGAGAACCTGCCGAACGAAATCAATTGCCTTCGGGTGCTAGTCTGACACTGTCGTTAGAGACAAGGAAAAAACACGCTGTACTGCAGTTGCCTTGTGGCTACCACGATGGTTAGGAGACGATGAAACGATGCAGTACTAGTAGCAACAGCGCAAGTTGGTAGGCTGGTGCTACGTTGTTGCGTCTAGTAATTCTTCACGCGGCTTACGCCCAGAAGAAAAAATGAGGCAGTATAGAGGTAGCTCTGCTAAATAGTTGTGCGCCCTGAGGGGCTGCTTCCTCGGTCGAAAAAAGATTACCGTACCAAAACAAGTTGGCTGCGTGTCAAACCTGGACGACCCTGAAACAGGCTCACGTGGTCCGGGTTAAATACGGTCCCAGCATCGTTTGGGGACCATTGAGTACATTGCAAAATGATGTAGTGTTCCACCAAGGTATGCTTCCGGGGAAAGCCGTCTGCAGGCGTTGGGGAAAAATCGATGGCATCATTCATCAAGAGCAAGCGAAAAGAAAAAAGAGCGTTGTACCACCTCGCGGTGCCACGGGATGTTTGGCAGCCGCTGCTAAACATGGTGCATGCTAATTCATGTGGTTCCTGTACTTAAAAGAACTCAGTGCTAAACACGTTGGCCGAAAAGAGGGGGTCGGTCGCTAGGCCAGGAACCTAGGCAAGGAAACGCTGGGGATAAGGCTATGTCATTCATTTGCATGCGGACTGTTCCATCTTCTTTCTGTGCGAAGTGTACGACCATGCAGAGAGAAGGCTTGTGGACCGCACGAAGACGTGCGGGGTGTGGTCGATGCAAGTCGTTCTCGACGAGGAGACGTGGGTGTGCGCATCGTTGTCAGTCCCATTACGATGCGCTTGTCCGACAGCCGTACGCTTCTATGCCATGGATTCTTTTCCTTCCCTTCGAAGGCTTCGTGTGCATTTTTAGAATACAATTCTTCGCTCTCACTACCAGTACATTCCTTGCATGACTGTACATACGCCGGACCCGTCTTTGTGATGCACCGCATCCTCGTGCAAGTGTTAGGAAACTCGACCGCCCGAGAAAGACTCTCTGTTGACGATCAATCACCACCTGCAACCACGTCCAGGAGTTTGAGTTCAGAGCAGCGCGCGGTCAGCGGATTGTTATTCGTCTCTTCTTCGACTCTCATTTTAAACAGGAGGTACCGACTCCGCAGCAAAAATGCCGCAGGGCTACTGCATTGCAGAGGCTCGCTTCCCCACTTTGAGCCGTACACTCCCCTCTTTACAACTTTCTATTTTCTATTTTGCATCCCTTTCCTAGACGACATCTTCCTCGAAGAAGACTTGATGCTAGCATCAACCATGCATGAGAGGCAGTGCTCTGCCTAAACATTAAACTAAGATTTTCCCCAGCCAGCCAACCAGGGGTTCCGCACCAAAGTCGAGGTCAGAGCTAGTGTTTTACCGTCCCTGCATACAATGACTGCCTTGGTGACACAGCTGTGTGACACAGCTTGGTGTCTGTTGGTAACTAGCGTACGCTCCTCGAAACACGTATCAGGCCGTCTATTCGACACGCACTCAATTACATAGGCATGCAGTGCTAGGAAGACCCTACTATAACCCAGAAGCAGCGTCGACAACCCACAAGGAGGCGCCTTCTTTGCCGCAGTCGCGTTGCCGGCTACAAGCCTCGAACTCTGAAGTTCTGAATGAAACGTCGTACACGCACACACCTTCTCTGTCTCCATATCTCTTACCAAAAGGAGGAGAGCCCGCGAAACAACGTGTCAACACACGCCTGCCAGGCGGTCTCGTCCGCCAGTCAGAACGCCCCCGGCTGCGCCATCATCGGTGCAACAATCATCTTTGACAGGGCCACGGCTCGCTCCGCGCCCACGGCGCAACGACTTGCGCCCGCCGTAGTAGTACGGGATAGTAGTGGGGCGACCGGATACTCCTCGGAGAGATGGTCCCTGCACTCTAACTCGTCTCTATCTCTTTCTCTCTCTCCCCGGAATCGCGCGCAACACCTTCAGCTGCGTCTTGTGCCAAACAACAACGTCGGTTCCTGATTGCCGACTTCTGCTGCCCCGAAACGAATGGTAATCTATCCACTCGATCCTTTTTTTGGTGTGACGAAAAGAGCAAAAAAACGAAACAGCGACGAGTCTGGGGAAAGCCCAGAGCGACCAGTCGGACACTCGTGTGTCCAACACCGCGGAGCCTTTGACGGAACTCAATAGAAGAGACTAGATGGCCTCGCGGGTCTTCCGAATCGGAATCCGATTTGGACCTCACATTGGAAAAATAGGTAGTTTAGGACTTTCAACGCAGTGTACCCTTCCAACGGAGTTGCACTGACATCCGGCCATCGCCCGTTTCTTTTTTGAGTATTGCGGGTGCCCTTCAATGTAGCAGGCTAAGAAGCTATATACAGTGTGTTTTCGTGGCCGATCAGAATTCCTAATTCTGGAAATGCCACAGGGTAAATACAAGCGGGAAAACGACCAACGCACACACAAAACAAAACGAAGCGCCCCGTCTTTTTCTCGTCAGCTTCGAGGCTGTGTACCGAGTGTTCTCTGCAGCACATTTTGCACCCGGCCACCCACAGCCCGTCCACGATACCTTGCGGGAAAAGGACGCGAGTTGAGCACCGCCGGCGAGATCAGCCAGGTGCCATGGGACAGAACGGGGCTCAGGGCACAAAAATACGCTACTTGCGCAAAACCTATATAAGCAGCACCAAATCACACGAAAAGGGACGGGCATGCGGTACCGAGAAGACAGACAGTCACCTACTACGACACCATGCTGAGGAGTGCATGCTGGTCCACGTGGTTCATGTACTCAAAAGAACTCAATCCTGAGAAGGGCCTACCGTATGTAAGGTACGTGGTTAATGGCCGAAACCACCAACGATCAACAACACAAGTACACCGGTGCTCTTACCACCCCACGGAAACCCCCGAGGCTTCAAGCGAACTTTCACTCTGAAAAAGGCCGCCGCCCCCTTCCCCCCAGAGTTGCGCTTGGCGCTTTTTCGTTTACTGGGATCAGCACCGCCTGCGGTATCGCCTTCCTAGGCCGGGTTGCAAATAACACGAAGGAAGACAGGAGTCGGTTCCGGGAGCACCCCTAATACAGCAGTGGCTGAGCCGTTGGGTTCAAACCTCGCAACCCGGGCTATGCCGCTCGCGACAAAACGAGCTCCATTTTGCAGGGACACTCTGCCAGAGCGCGGAAGACATTGAACTGCGGTGACATGTCTTGGCTGTGACGAGCGAACAGCCGCCTGACAACCCAGACTCACGTTTCCGTCTTGTCTCGACACACAGGTGGTGATCACGGAACGCCCTGCGTCTGTGGATAAACGCACCTACGACACATTATGTGTGCCGGGTGTATGCAGACTACTATTTTAAGCCTGCAGATAGCAAGAGCGGGGGTGCGTGGGGTGGGTGGCTTTGTTTCTGTTGTTCCCGTCTCTCTTTTATCTTTGTCTCCTGTCTCTGTGCTCTTCTGGTTCGTGGTTCCTTTTCCGCATGCAACCCCTGCGATAATCCTCCGCGCAAAGAATGCAGCTCCGTTGTTTAGCTCCTGCCTTTCTTTCAACAAAACTACGCATTTGTTTGCTCTCCTTCGTGTTCCAGATTCGTAATAGAATACGCGGCAGGGGTCTTGTATCTCCTGAGATGAATGTACAGGGACTGATTAACCGTGAGTAAGGTGACTGCTACTTGTGTGACGCTGTCCCACCGTCTGTCACGAGAGTCACGATGCTTTGCGAGGGGGGGAAATCCTAATACTAGCAGTAGCACCCGCGTAGTGGCCCCACCCTAACGTTCAGGCTCACACAATTTGCTTGCTAAAGAATAGCCCGCAACTGACCGAAAAGAACAGGCTGAATGGGGGAGGATGCAACGCTCCCAACCCGGGACGACGCTGCCCACGCAGTGTCGTTGCACTCTTTGCAAGCAAAAAAAGCTTGCCATGTGCAAAAGAGAAACAGCGAATCTATGATTTATAGATGCCCACTGAAGAACGGAGAGGACGAGTGCAAGTTCTGCTGTTCTCTTCGTCCCCAGGCTTCTGGAGAGTGGAAGTGTGTTGGGTACGTGGAACACAGATGCCCGAGGATCTTCCTTAATGATGGCCAAGGTAGTCGCCAAAGAGCTGAAGGGGCTCATTCTGTCTCAGAAGCTGTGATACGTGCGTTTCACAGCCAAACCGGTGTCGCCGACATCGCATACCAGGTGGCTTTCAATGCGATTCAACTTGTGACGAAGGGGGAGTACGGAAGGCGTGATGATGGGTATCAGCAGCTCAGCGCGCACGGGGTCGCGAATACCCCAGGGTCACCCACCCACATTTAAGTTATCAACGGCCGATTCTCGCACGCCTTTCTTGCCCTTGCCTGCAGCAAGGCTGCATTTTGTTGCTCTTAAGCCGACATTTCTTTCGGCTGACGCCAGCCACCTCAAGGGGGAGATGTTTGAACATCTGGTCAGTAGCCACCCAGGTGCGGTTGTAGGTCTTGGTAGGTCCCTGCCGAACCGCACTTTCAGCGTTCATTGTGGTTTAGAGGTTCGGTGTTTTAGGGTCTCCGGTTGACCATTGAGGCTGTGATTGGGTAGTGTGAGGGATGTAGGTATGATTATACACTAAGGTTGCTTAGGGTAGCTGCATAGCTCTGCGATTTGCTGCCTCCAAGCTGTGGACCCCGACTCGCACATCCTCCCGCTTGCGGTGGAGGTTTACCCTTTTGCCATTTCGTGGGAGACTTCCTCACGCATGTCAAAGACATGTATGGGGCTTGGCAGGTTGCACCCTGGTCGCAGCCCGCAGGACGGGGCTGGATCGTGTGATATCGCGTGTCTTCTCTGATGTTGTGCAACTGTTGCCCATTTTGTTGGGCAATGTGAAAAGCAAGTATCGGACAGACAGGTACAAGTCCCATGTCTGGGACTTGGCCACGGCCGAGAACACGGAGGATTATTGGTCATCAGATCAAGCGAACCCTGCTTGGTGTTCCGCGCCCGTTGCAGCCAGAACGGCCCGGCCGTTCGTCCGCACCGAGAAAGCGAGCGGGACAACTTGACCTGGAAATGACCAGTTTGACCTCATCCTCATCATCGTTGACTCTCCCCAATAAAGGGACACTATCCCGTGAGCAGTGCTCGGTTGCCTTTATGGCACTTGCACTTTACAGAACTCAGGGCTATTGGCGTCCCGCGCCCGCTGGCCGAAAGACCGCCCCATCGCCGGAACGAGGAAAATTTCCAACGGCTGGTGCTACCACTCGCCAGCTGGCTGTTGCCGTAACTCCTCTGCCCACAAATTTCTTTGAGGTGCTGCAAAAGTCCTTGGCGGACGCGACTTGGTGCCGAGACCAGTCCTGTGCCCGATATCCGAAATAGCCGACCCAGCGCAAGCTCAGAAATCGGCTGAAAGGCGCAAACAGTGTTTGACGGCGAAGACAAGCAGCACATGTGAAAGCAGTGGGCAACTCTTGAAGTGTGCCGGCCCCCTGCTGAGTACGTGCGCTCGGCTAAAGGCCGGCGCGGGGCGAGACTGGAATTCGGGCGATGCTAAGTTTGGGTGATGCAAATTTCTGGTGAACCAAAGTTCGGGCGAAGCAAAGTTTGGGCGCAGCTGAGTACGGGCGAAGCTAAGTTCCAGTGAACCAAAGTTCGGGCGCAGCTGAGTTCGGGCGAAGCTAAGTTCTGGTGAAGCAAAGCAAAGTTCGGGCGAAGCTAAGTTCCAGCGAACCAAAGTTCGGGCGCAGCTGAGTTCGGGCGAAGCTAAGTTCTGGTGAAGCAAAGCAAAGTTCGGGCGAAGCTAAGTTCCAGCGAACCAAAGTTCGGGCGCAGCTGAGTTCGGGCGAAGCTAAGTTCTGGTGAAGCAAAGCAAAGTTCGGGCGAAGCAAAGTTCGGGTTCTGGTGATGCTGAGTTCGGCGTGTGGTGGCAAGTTTGGCCTGTGTTGGCAACTTCGGCGCCAGTACCCGGCCCCCGACTCCGTTTCCCGTGGTGACCCAAATACCGCGAGATACTGAGAAACTCCGCAAAAGCGCAAATTTCGGGCACATTGGACCCCGAAACGTAACAACCCTCGAAAACAATCTTCGACCGAAAAAGTGTGATAGGCGGGGTTCGAACCCGGGCCAACCGGCTTGAAGGCCGACGCCCGCTCACTCTGCCACCCCTATGCATTTTGGCAGGGGAAAAGAAGAGCTAGCTTTGCACATCCCCAGCTCCAAAAAAGCAATACACTTTGAGTGTAGAGAAAAGTGGCGTTGGCTCGAATAGAGGCTATTCCCATTGCAGGTTCATAGGACCTCCAGTCTCGAATAAACTGCTGCGATAGACTGTGAAAGCCTACCGTGAGATAAGTTGGGTTTACCCTACTGATGGAGAGAGAGCCTATCGGGCCAGCACATCCCGACAGGGTACGAGAAGAACTCCCGTTTGAAGTCCCTGGTAACTACGGTTGTTCGATCGGGCGGTGCAGCTGGATGAATTACGGCTGAACGCCTCTAAACCAGAGCCCAGTCTAGAGGAATGCGTGAGTTACTCAGGGCATATCGGATATATCGGGCCGAACGACTAGCTTCGGCGACGGCAACCTCCGAATTCACATCCGAAACCAGTTTTCTGTCACAGGTCATTCTCACCACTCTGCACCCTCTCGCCGCAAAGAAGAGTAAAGCGGTGAGAGAGAGAGAGAAAGCCCACGAGTTGTGGTACGTTCCTGTGCAGGCAACGCGCCTCTTGAACCCGCCAGCTCGACTTCTTTTTTAAAAGAAGGAACACGAAAAACACAATCCTCCCACGCACCCGACGAACTGCTCGTTCGGGAGGCAAGATAAAATCAAACAAGAAATCCTAAACTCTCCTCCGTCCTGATCGACCGGATCCCCCCTCACCCCCATCCGTTTCTCCCCCTCCCCCTTTCGACCGGTGCTGCGCGTGAAGTTCCCAACCCCTTTGCCGCCTCCTCGCGCCCCCGCGTCTCCGATACAGCTACCACCCTCTTTTCTCTCCCCTCTTTTCGCCGCCCCCTTTCCGAAGGTCCTCTTTTTTCACCGCGCCGGCCACGAAGATGCTGACCAGAAAAGACGCGGCCGAGCGCCTCGGGCGGGCCGTCGTTTTTTTGCTGCTGTGCGTCTCCGGCGCGCAGGCGGCCGACCACAAGCTGTGGGAGCTGGGCGGCGACGTGAACGACAATCCGGTGACGGTGTTCGCGATGTTCACGTTCACAGTGCTGCTGTCGATCGTCATCGAGACGGCGAAGCACTCCACCGAGCACCACACGCACGACCCGCACCGGAGGCAAGCGCTATCCGCAGTGTATTCGGAGTTGATGATGATCGGAGTCGTGTCATTCTTGCTCATCCTCGTCGCTGAAGTCGGGCTCACGGACATCAAGATCAAAAAGCCGGGTTGCACCCCCTCGGAGGACGCTTCCTCCGGCTCCGCCGCCGCCCACACGCCCGCCCTCGCCGCCCCCCACGCCAGGCACTTGGACACGATCAAGCGGGCTGCTTCGGTCTTGTCGGACGAGCACCCCCCGCTCCCGCCACCCGTGTGGAGGGACCTGCCGGAACCTGCGCCCGGTGGTTACGCGGCGCCAAGGCGGCCGGCGGACGCCGCAAACCCGGGGCAAGGCGGCGCAGCCGCCGCCAGCGGCGGGCTGCCGTCGTACGCTGTGGGGGATGATCGGGAGCCTCGGTGGAGCGGAGACGAGCAGCAGCCCCCCCCGCGGAGCGGCGGGGACCGGCGGATGTGGGCGGACGTCCTCGCGAACCGCAAGCCCCGGCATGCCGCGGTCCTCTCCGCGCACAGCGGCTCGGGCAGCGACGCGGACGAGTGCTTTTTCACATTCGACCTGCTGATGTTCGAGTACGCGCACTTGGTGCTCTTTTTCATGGGCATCAGCTACGGCGTCTTCATCCAGTCCGCGTTCTGGCAGCGGAACCGCCTCGTGAAGAAGCTCGACGAGGACCAAAAAATGCCGCTGGCCAACCTGTGCGCGCCGCACTTCCAGGTTCCGAGCAAATTGGGGATCATGGGGTTTCTAGACAACGAGAGTTGGATCCGGTGCATCCTGTGCCTCCGTGCCGCGATGCTCATCAAGAACATGGACACGATCCGTAAAATCTGCGACCCGGAGGAAGTCGAGCTGGAAGTCCGCCTGGCCATACTGAAAGGTTTGCCCTGTTCAACGAGCAGTCTTGCAACTTTGCGACAAAAACACTCGAGGTGGGTCTTGCGAATGGGTAGCAGACGAGGGGAAACACGTGCAGTTGGCACGCACACATAAATACGGTCTCTTTCTCCAAGTACGGGTGCGAACACGCACTATATTAGCGAACTGCACGGCCCTCTTCCCCGTCTTACACCACTGTATTATTCTTAACCGTGCTTCAACCCTCTTTGCAGGTTCGGATCCTCCTCGGGAGAGAGCAGTTTCGCCCAATGGGCCTTTCTACTTCGACATCAGCAAGTTCTCGCACGTTGCCATCTCCGACGTGCTCGTCGAGCTGCTGCACGTGCCGGCGGTGGTGTGGGTCTCGGTGATCGTGATGTCAGCGTTCAACCTGGTGCACGTCGCCGGGATGTCGCTTTCGGTCACGATCCTGATCTTCGCGTTCCTGGGGCCCATGATGGCAACCTTCCTGCTGTTCCGGATGGCCGGCCAGCTGCAGCGCATCATCACCGACGCCATCGGGCACCCTGACATCGACGCGTACCCTTTTTACAAAGCGGTCAAAATCGGGAGCTCACCCCCCAACGAGGTCAAGGTCAGCGAGGCGATGTCGCGGTACGGCATGGAGTGGAGCCGGGGCGGAGACGACGCGTGGGGGAGTCTCATCGGCTGCTGCGAGGACGACCACCCGCTGAACTTCATGGACCTGAACGACCCAGGGTCGCTCGAGATCCAGATCCAGATCGTCATTTACGCGACTTGTTTCTTCGTCGGGCAGCTGATCATGCTCAGCTCGTTCATCTACGACGATTTAGGCGCTGGCGCATTGGTGGTCTGCTGGATATTCCCGATGATCCCGCTCGTGATCCTGATACCCCGGTGCCTCTTCCTGTACGTGTTCACCCACAGAACCCACAAGCCCCGCCGATCCTGGCTCGTCGACTCCGTCTGCCTGCTTTCCCCTGAGGAAGACCGCCACAAGCTGAAGCACCACTTGGGTTCCGACACCCACGAATACCTCACCGAGTTGCTGGTCCGCACGAAGCGGTCGGAAGCCACCGACGATCACCCGACCATGAACACGTCCGTGGCCCCGGCCGGCTCGCAGTTCAACGACTCGATGCGCAGCAAAGCAGCGATGTCGAGCACCCAGCCCGTTTACTACGCAGCGTATCCTCCCCACGTCAACAGCCAGGG